>PQXJ01000714.1:0-12295 GCA_004786225.1 Botryotinia narcissicola | reverse complement strand
TAATCCCGATATAGCATAGTGTGATATACGGTATGAGCACCTTTTCTAACAATTAGATTATTTTGTATTACGTTAGAATTCACAGTTTTTATTTTATTTGCATAAAGTTATAGATCCATAATAGAATTTCATGGAAATAATTTTCTTTTTGGTAATCTTCACTTTCCTCAACTGTGAACTAGTTGACTGCTTGAAGAGCCGGCTATCAGTACGAGTAATAATATTCTTTGCTTTATGTTTTATATTCTTCATGAGTATTAGCCTGAATACTACTCGACTAGAAGTAGAAGTAGAAAGAGAGTATATTAATAAAATAGGAGTATTTTTTGAGAAAATAAGATCGACGAAACGGCCTTAGTATTTGGAGTATTTGGGGATTTGAAGTGTTTGAGGTGAAGATATATGAATAGATAAATGTGTGATTGGGTGAATTGAGCGATGTGGTGGATGATATTGGGATTTTTGATATTGGCCATTTTTTACACAGATGGTTGGATATGTTATTTTGTAAATGTGAAGTTGTATGGATTTTGGAGCGAGATGTTTGAAGGTTTGGTGGAGGGGAGGACTTGGTGGAGAGGTGGTGGAGAGATGTGGTGTAGAGATGTAATTGAAGATTAGAGGGGAGAAGGGAGGGGTTAAGAATGGAGGGGAACCAAAAGTTTTAAAGGGTTTATATGTATAGAGATACGAGGGATTGAAATTGAAAATTAGAACGAATGCGGGGGATGAGGTGAACAGGTAAATGGGAAAAATGGGGAACTGGGGAATGAATTTGATTTGATCTTTTGGGAGAAGGTTGAATGGGGTTTGAGACTTGAAAGGATGATGGGAAGAATGGAATAGGACTAGATTCGATTACTCATAATGAGCTTTACATGCACGTGGAACTCATAATAAATCTGTCGATAAGGATTGATATTTTATAATCATACGGTTCGATCTGATGCACGTCTGTATATGTGTGTATATTTTTATATTCAAAATTCTAGAATACTATGTAATCTGATCTGAAATAAACTGATTCAACCTAACCTGGTTAAGGTCGTTGATCCTAGACTAGAGATCTTCATAACCAATCTGCTTTCAAAACTTTTCTTTTGGGGTATCATGCGCTGTTTTCGTGAAGTGGGAAATGAAGTTGCTTTTATTGAATTACTGAAAGGTTGGTCGGCTGCAAGATTAATGGTTGAGACTCCGAGATGAAAAGACGTTTAAATGTTCTTCTTTCCTTTCTTTGCGGCGGTGGAAGCGGAAACGATACGCCAAAGACGGATGAACATATCGATTGCCATTACGATTGCTGTGTAGAGTTAGTTTTTTATTCTATTGTTCTTTTTTGAAGGGAGGAGGGGGGTCGGATCTCATGCTATATTTAGAGAAGAAAAAAGAAGAATACTTACTCAACAAAATATAAGGACCATAAAGTTTAGTCAAATCAACCTTTTGATAGCGTGGAATGGGCCAGTAAGCGTATTCGTGCATACAGACGAGGGTGGTGAGGAAAGTTTCGAGGGCGTATGGAAGAAGGATTAGAGGTATGCGGGGAGAATCTAAAGGGAGAGGGTTAGTTTATGTTGTGAGAGGAGTTTGGAGAGAGGAAGAGAAGAGAGGAGACGTAGGAAAATGGAAAGGACAAAGCGGTAAGACAAGCAAGAGAACATAGTGTAGATGCGTTGGTATGTATGTGAAAGATAGGAGATGAGAGGAAGAAACTAGACTTTTGAATGTCCAACCATTGAACACTTCAAATAGCAGCAGAAGAAGAATTGACCTGATTACTATGAGTATGCATAGACATCATTTGTTACACACTTCTGTAAATAGACATCATACTACATAGTACAACGTTTGTCTTGGGCATCCCAACCTTCTCTTTTCCTACCCTCCCACCAAACCCATCCATCACAACCACCCAATGCAAAGTACACACAAAAATAGAAATTAAAAAACATACCTCTCCACAATCCTCCAATAGCCCAGAAACTAACAGGTAAATGAATCAAACATTCCAACCAAACAAATAGATTGAAATAGATGGGTGGTGAAACGAAGAATAAGTTGTTGTAATTGGCGATGTGGGAGTTTTTGATGGCGGTCAAGAATGATGGGGTGAGGGAGGCGGGGTAGAGAGATTGGAGATCCATTACTAGAGGGGAAGAGGAGAGGTTAGTTTGTAAGTTTGAGAATGGGGGACTTGAGGGGAGGGGCGATAGAGGGGAAGTGAGGAGAGGAGGAAAGAAGAGCGGAGCAGGGAGATGATGAGGAGGCTTTTCTATATTCCAATGCTAGTTCAGAATTGAAGAATGAGAAAGAAACAGTAGATAAAAGGATGTCTCTAAAGCACAATCCTTCAAAATTAATTTCCAGAAAACAACAAGCATAACTTACAGAACAAAACCGGGATGTGTAAGCAGAAATAGATCAAATAGAGAAGATCCAATTTGCGGTCTACAATTGAAGATGCCATTTTGAATACTGTTTTGAATTTTTCAAAGAATAGAAGTGCAGGTATGCTGGTGGATAGTATCTCTTGAAAGAAGTCTCGAATTCAATGTGTTATTCTTTTGGGAGTTTGAAGGATTGAGGATTATGAATTTGAGATTTGACCTCGTTGAGTGTTAAAATATCTCGAGAATCGAGGACGCGGGAGAGGTACGGTATAGTCACGTGATTGCACTAGATGTGGAAATGAGGGTCATTACGGTCAGAGATTGATCATCTGTAAGATTTGAGTGGAACAATATTTTTTTTTCCATTTCATTAGAGATGAGTGAATGATTTCAATCAAATATCAATTATCACAGTCAATACATCCATCATCCATCTTCTTTCATACAGACTTCATACAGATTTCATTTCATTTATATTTCCATCATACAGATTTTATATGCAGAACCGCCCCGCCATTCTCCTGATATTCCTCTACTCTGGCCTCATGTGCGAAAGATGGGAAATGGACATGGCTCGGAGTCCGTAGAATTCTTTGAATGTTTCACTGACATCTATGTTTTGTTGTACGGAGGGTTTTTCGAGAGATGCTGTGGCTCTGGTCACACAGTTGAATATGTCTGAGTAGATATCTCATCAATCTGATAATGCTTGATTTGATTACTATTCTTTTTTGGCGTCATTACCTTCAGTGCTTGAATAAGCTCAATTAATGATTACTGAACGAACCAGATGCGAAATGAGTAATCACGTCGGACGAGATGTTGAGTAAACATTTCCTGATTTCATTGAAAGTATCAATCAAATCAATAGTTATATTTCAAATCAATAGTATCTAGATTAGTATCTAGATTTATCTATAAAGTCACAACTGGCACTGAAAATGTTTCAAAATCAACACTCGAAAATATCACTCTTTTCTTCTCCTCTTCTTTCAAGCAAACCTTTCACATAACTAAATTCTCAAACACAATGTCATCTCATCAAACTTCCAAAATCTTCATCATCGGTGGTACAGGTGCTCAAGGCATTCCTGTCATCAAATCTCTCGTAGCCGATAAGAAATATCAAGTCCGAGTTCTGACCCGCGACACCACATCCACTCGAGCTCAACAACTTCTCGCTCTTGGAAATGTGGAACTCTTCGAAGGTACATTTGCCGATGAAGAGATTCTCCGTGCCGGCTACAAAGGTTGTGATGGAGCATTTGTTAATATTGATGGATTCAACACGGGAGAAAAAATCGAAATGTTTTGGGCCATTCGTTCTTATGAAATTGCTATTCAGGAGGGAATCAAGTTCTTCGTCTATGGAAATCTTGACTATGGCCTGAAAAAAGGTGGATGGCAGGAAAAATATCATGTCGGCCATTATGATGGGAAAGGAAGAATCGGTGAATGGATTTTATGGCAAAATCAAAGTAACCCTAATGGTATGGGAGCCGCATTGTTTACCACCGGTCCATACATCGAAATGGCCATCTCGGAGAACACTGTCATGGTACCTACTGTAGAGAATGGTGTTGTAACATGGAGAGTTCCGTTAGGAGATGGCACAATCCCTCACGTGGCTTTGGAAGATTGTGGACCCTATGTTCTATGGTTATTCGATCATCCAGAGCGTAGTAATGGTATGGATCTCCTTGTTGCCATTGCCGACATCTCATATTCTGAGATGGCCACGGCGTTTGAAAAAGTCACGGGCCATCCGGCGCAATACATCGATACTGATTTCGATACGTATTTTAAGACACTTGGTCCAATGGCTGACACGCCAGCGGGATTCAATGCGGACCCGAAGGATAAGGCAACGATGACTATTAGGAGAAACTTCACAGGTTGGTGGATGCAGTTTAGAGATAGAGTGTTAGAGAGAGATTATAAGTTATTGGATGATATTCACCCGGGACGAATGAGGAGTGCGTAGTATTTTTTCCGTAGGGATGAGGAAAAATTGAGAAAGGAGTCAGGAGGGAAAACTGGATTGTGGGAGAGGGTGCAAAAGGAGAATATGAAATTTATTTTGAAGTTGTCGGAGGATGGGAGAAAGGGGAAACTTTGAGGGAGGTAGTTGATTGCGTGGGCTTCCGTGATTAGTTTGGATGGTTTTATTTGAGGGAACTCTTACAGTTCTTTGCTTATTGTTGGCAAAAGGAAGTACTTTGAGACAAACGGTTCGAGTTTTGTGAAATTTTATCATTTTTCGTCGAAAACTGATGTTTACAAGATCAGTCTAGATACATAATAATCTCCCTATATATTTCTGACTGATAATTCCTAAACAATATCCATCCATCTTTCCCTCAAAATGAAAGGAAACCTTCATATCTTATCTTTCATATTCCATGCTATAACATACCCCTACATCATCTCATACGTCTCACCTATATATACCTGACACTTCCACCCCAGCCATCCTCATTTAGTAATTTAAATAAACACACATCATATCCATCACATCATATTCATCACATCATATATCCCTTTTCCTCTAGTAATCCCAAATAGCATGAATGAGTCTACTAATGGTATTACTCTCTATACCTACTACACTATATTTCCCAAACTTACCAACCGACTAACTAATCCGCTACAACAAGTCAAAATAAATGAACCTTCCCAGTCCCCGTCAAACAAAATAACACTAAATTCCCAACAACATTGATACGATAACGAAACTCTCAAATCGAAAACAAAAAAGACAACTAAGCAAACGATAAAATAAAGTAAAATCGATTAAGCAATCCCGTGACATAAATGACCGCGGTATTCATCTTATCCAGATCGTATACTCGGAGATATAACATCATGCTAAGAGATACGGAGGAGGAGTAGATGAATCAGTAGTTCCTTCCCAAATTTCGTGTATTCAGTTCATTGCATGCGATATCGTGAGGGAATTTCAGAGGAACATCGGCAACCTTACTGCTGTTATTTTATCCGGCGTGCGTTTTTCTATCTCCAACATAAATATAAACCTCAATCTCAATCCCTGCCCCCCTCACCCCCCTTCTCGTCCTCCACATCCCAAACCCAAACCCACACTTAAACATTCGTAATCGGCGTCCACCACCCCGGCTGCCCCGCACAATTCGGATTCGCACAGCAGACGGGCGTCGCCTTGCCATCGCCATTCGGCTTATTGCCAATTGGCATCGTCGAGCAATCGTCAGAATATGGATGCGGGATCGCGGTGTTGTTTTTGCAGAGGGTACCGCCGGTGCCAAGGTTGCGTTCGCAGCAGAAGAAGTTGCACTGGGGGGGTTAGTGGTGTGTAAGGAGGAAGGGGGAAAGAATAGGGGGGGAAGGTGGTAAGTACATTTCCTTGAACGCCGCCGCCGCCGCCGTTCATAGGTGGTCCTTGGGGGATGGAGAGGACGAGGGTGCTGAGGAGGGTGGTGGTGAAGAGTGCTTGGGTTGAGAAATGCATTTTTCTTGATTTCCTTTTTTGGAATATGAATATTGCTTTGTTTTGTGGAGTTGCAGGAATTAGATACTATTGAATAGTGTGTAAGAATATTGTTTGTGAATTAATCCAATTTTATCTGAATGATGTGTTTTTTGTTTAAATGATGCGAAGGAAGGAGGGAGATATATATATCTGTGTGTGTATCTTTCTTTCTATCTTTTACCTTCTTTCTCATCTCATCAGCTCATTCTCCCTTGCCCGAGAATCCCACACATTCCACTCCTCTACCATCCCATCCTCCAACTTTCGTATGGCATCGCATCGCATCTCAAAAAAACACTAGACCGAGACCTAGACGCAGAACCGAAGCATATTTCTCCCACATTCCACGGCGAAAACCGAGAGTGCTATTTTTCGAGTCAGACGAGGAAGAAACTCACTCGCGCAGGCGAGGAATGCCAGGAATGTGGACACGGCTTAACAACTCACATTCACTTGCTCGGAGATATATCTGAAAATCCAACGCGTAGGAATGCGCATGATGGGATTCTAGAATATGAGAGATTCGATATCCTATCCTTGGTTCTGGGAGATGTGGTGCTGTTAACATTTGTATGGGAAATAAGGGTACCAGCGGCTCGGGTAAGTTGATCATATTGCTTTTTTGGGATGGATGGATGGATTGATGGCGGGGTTTGAGACTTATGGGGAAATTTGATAGGGATCAGGAGATTGGGGATGTCATTTGTTTTCTTTTTTGTTCTTTGTGGAGGGTTTGGATCGTGGTTTTTCGATCTTGATATGTGTGCGAAGAAAAATGATCGATTCAGCTGGGTTTCTTCTCGACTTGGTGATTACCGCTTTTAGTTATGAAGATTGAGAATATCCCATGATCATATTGATACTGTGAGGATGAGTTCTCGTGGGCATAATCTGTGTGATGATTGGATTCATTTGTATTCAACTTGTTGTCTGCTTACGGATAGAACTCCCTGTTATTTATCTCGTGATATTTGTAGTTCCTTTGAAATTCAACTCGCAAACTTCATTATTACTACGAATTCACGCTGAGAAAGTATCTTTTACCATTAAAATGTACCACGTCTTGTCATTGAACCTTCCTCCTCTATCAATCTTCTCTATCTTCGAAACCTCCCCTCTGGAATCCTCCCATCATAATTTTCCCAATCAATCTCCTCTCACCACGATGAATTCCTCACCATTATAAGCATCATGTCATTTTGGCCTTCTTACCAGTATCCCTTCCATGCTTTTCCATCCTCTCACAATCTAACACGCCCCCAATAGCCTCTTTCATCCTCCAAACACCCCTTTCTCATATTCCCCAACTTATCTCTCCTAAAAAAAAACCTTTTATTCCATCTCAATCCACCATACCAACATACATCACCATATTTCCGCATTCCCAGAGCATGTTTAACTAGCTTTATAATCATCTAACCCGCACATGTACCCTCGTACCATCCTGCTCACAACCAACTCACAAGAACTTTACATTTCCACTTTCTAAACCGCCTAACTCATCCACACGCATATCTCAGTTATTATGGTCGTGCACTGTATAAATGAATAGACAAATAAATAGATATATCATTGCAACCCATAGAAAGACAATTATCCATCCCTAATCCACAACCCATCACATATAACATATAACGACCCTCCCACTCCCCCATCAAATCACACTCTGATACATTTAAACAAACGTCCATACTATCACCCAATTTCAAGACTAATTCACAAGCCACTTGCTCAGTCTAAGCTAAGCCAATTTGGCAAAATTACCGAGATGGGTCGGTAAAGTGTCAAAGTGTCATACGTAGTCAATTTTAGATGTTCGTTAAAGTGATTTTTTTAGAGTGATATGGTTATTTGATGATTTGGGATTTTCTGCAGGTAGATGTGATAATTTGTGAAGTATGATGGGTGTTGATTCGATTATTGTATGGTTTATCCAGGGAGATACACGTGGCGAGATTGTGAGTTGAGAAAACCAAAAAATTGATTTTTCTCGGTGTTGAGTGCTCGAATCAATTTTTTTTGAGACGGTGGCCATGGCAGGTGTGTGAATCAGTGATTTTGAGCTAATTGATAAATGACAAAAGAGAAGCAAAGGTATTTGAACCTGGTTTTTATCTTGGTCGTTCTGATTATCATTGAGCCGAGGAACAGGATAGAGTCGTCATTACTCAGTCATCTCAAGTTAAAACTCGGAGATAGTTATGTATTGAAAGAATTATAATATTTGCTTTATTGAAACCAAGTCTATGAACTGTCGACGTGTTCATTAGACGGCGTTCAACTAGCGTTACATGATTGAGGTAGCTGTTTACTTTGATGTGTGAATTCCTAAGAGTGCACCTTGGGCATGATATAACTTTGTATTCTCATATATATCACAGCTAGTTTTCATCCATCTGGAGATCTAGCTGTCGAATATCCTGTGAGATATTTGGAGTCTAGAAAGCATTTCATCTACAGAAACTGTAGATGATATATTATCAAGCAGGCTGACCAGGAATGAGATCCATCTCATCAGTATTGTCCATAGCATTATCCATTGATACATTATCCTCATCCATATCACTATCCTCCGTGGCCATAACCTTATCAAACAAGTCTGATGAGATCTTTCTCATCTTCTTAATCATATCATCCAGTGTCGCTGTCCAAGAATCGCAACGCTTATTCTCTTCCCCATTCAACAAAAATATCAGTGTTTGTATCTTAGCGTCGATCTTGTTGATCGTATCTAATGCTTCTGCAGTCTCTTCAGTTACTATACTTGTAGCCATCTTTATAATATTCGCGCAAGTCCTGGCATATCTGGAACTTCTCCATCGAGTTTCCTAGATGTTCACTCCTTGAGAGTGTGGAATTGGTCGTAGGCGTTCATAATGATTGCAATATCTCCAAATTCCTCATATTCCAATTCATATTTTTGACTTTTTTCGTCGGCAGGCGAATATAACATTTGTCGCAAAAATTCTAGCTTTTCATCTATGTCTTCTTAGTCTCGAGATAATTCATCCGTCCAGTATTCGTGAGCAATCTTTCTGGCTAATCCTCTAAATCCTTGGTTGAACATCAATAAATGATCTTTAATTTCGATGGGTACGTCTCCAAAAATTGCCATTCGAAAATAGGTGTTAACAGCTGCACGATGTGTCATTGTAGCACCCATAAGCAAATCATATTGAGTCTGCATGGATGTCTTGATGATCTCCACCACATCTTGCTGTTTTATTTCCTGCCCTTGAACAGACTGAGTACCTGAAGTAATAGCTTCAAGTCTGTCCTTTAGATTTTTATTAAAATCGACAATAGCCTTTAATTGATTGGATTGTTCTGAGCTTTCGATGAAAAACACTTCATTCAATTCTGCCCTTTTAATTGAATCATCCCCAGCTTTGCAAGCTCTTCGTTCATCTGGACTCATATCCTGTTTTGATTTTAGAGTCATATGCGTAGCTTTCCACTCAAAGTGTTTAATTTCGGCATCATCCGTACTTAGTATATAGACGTCAGGAAAATGCGGAAGTCGAGTAACCTGCATTCTCACCTTGTTGGATCTAAGGCCAAGCATCTTGGTACCAAATGCTCTGACAGTATGAAGCCAGAAATTCATCTGGTGAACGTCTTCAAAATGAGTTACTGGTATCGGGTAAAAATTGTATCGAGGATTGAGAGCGGGTGTTTTTAACGTAAAACTGGACGTATAACTCGCCCAATATACCGTTGGCCACTCGGTCCAGAAAAGAGCGGTTGTAGGATACAAAGAGCCCTTTGGATTCCGCTCCCCACGAGTGACACCACCAAGGGCAACCTGCTCCATCAAAAAGCCGCACTCTTGAATCGAGTGATTCTCATAATATGGCTTGGCTATTTAGTAATGAGGAAATTCTTGAGATGTCCCAGTGACTTACCTCCGAGCCCAGGTTCCAAGTTGATAGAATTTTATCTCTTTTTGCCCGAATAAATTCGCTAATATTGAACATTGCATGAAAACTTAGGAGGGGTATCAGGATATATAATCATACTATAGAGGTGTCACTTGCCATTCATGAGTGAGTGTGACGGCCACTCTCCATTGATATGCCAGTTTCTCAGAAGCTGTGATATTAGGTCGCAGTAAAGGTTCGAGGTTTGTGTGGTTTAAGATGATATGACAGTGAAGAATTGGTATACTGTCTGGAATTTTCTGCAACCCACACTTGGTACAGCCATTGAAAGAAAACGTCTCGGTAACGTCTTTGAACTTCAAGAAAACGAAATTTGACATTGCATGTAAGAGCATTTTCTTGTTCTTCTGGAGAGCTGGATCATCTGGAACTAATCCTCTCGGCTTGGTAGAAAAAAGAGTCTTTACGAATTGTGGTGTGGCGCGCTCTGGTAGATTTTCAGGAATTCTTTCAGGATCGATTGGTATTCGCTTGCCACACAAGAAAGTATCATATTATATTTTAGTCATTAGATAATTCGAAATTGGGTTTTAGTGAGTTTACCAAGTCACTCTGAATGTTTATTAATAACATTGAGGCAAGTTGAAGAGTCGGTTGTAATAGTTCCCACACAACATCGTTTTGAGCAAACCATCTCCCGGGTTCTAATTGGCCAAGAGCATATGGCTTGCCATTTGTTTTCCACCGGTCTCTTTTAAAGCAGGGTAGTAATGGAATGTTCAAATCGCTTTCTTTCAAAGATCTTGTCGATGTTATATTCGCATCCAAATCAAGCAATTGCTTTGCGGTAAAGTTATAAAACGCATTCTTCTGTTGCTGTTCTCTTCTTAAAGTACTCGCATCGACTTTCCCAACTCCGCCTGTGGTAATGTGCGGCACAATCGGCGTTAATCCGCTGTGTCTATCGTTTGGTTGTCCTGGGTAAGGGCCATATTTTTCTTTGAGTACCGTATCAGGCTCCTTATTAGAAGCTACAGGTCTACGAGAAGAGTGAGATGATTTCCCACCACGTCGGTTTGACATGACTTAGAGCAAGTTCGATATCGAGAAATGCTATCCAGTATGTTAATAAGGGACCAGATGTTGAGTATATTCATCCTGTGTTTCATGTAGACGATCGAGTATTTACAAATTCCTATCAAAGGAACAAATGGCGTAAGATTTTAACAAAGGAAATCAACCGAGAGACACAGGACAAAAGAAATTGTGAAGAAAAAGAAAAGAAAGAAGAGCAGATAGACTTCATGAAGAGCTTAACTCCAGAAAGTATTGAACGTCAATGAATTCAATCATTATGTCAAACAACACTACATGATTGCCTCCAAGATTGACTGATCAAGTATATGTGATTTGGAAGTTGGAATACACAATCCTGTCTCTACAAATCAGAGGAAAGGAATGCGAAATTTCCTGGATGTAATGCAAATAGAGTGGATTAGTCATCACATCCCGTGAGGTGGTGAGGTTGGATTGCTAACTTGATGTGGTTAGAATTGACACGGTTAGAGCTTCCGAAGACTGTATATCTCTCCATGAAAACTAAACACATTTCTCCTTTGCACTCTCAAGACAAGTGTTGAATCATGTTTGCTCCGATCAGATTATCTGATTTAAGATGAAGTCGAAGCCAGTCAAGATCATGATTATGTTGTGCCTGCATGCCATCAACATCCCCTACCATTCAGCACACATGTCCAGCTCCGATTTTCTCGCTTGAAACATACGGATACTATATTTTAGGAGCAATTGACCAATGGGGGATCTTGAGTGGCTTGATTTATTCTAATTTCGATTTTGAAGTTGGTGGTGTTGTTTTTGGTATCAATTTCAAATAATCGATAATTATCAGTTGGAATTCTAAGCAAATAAAGTTACTCCACGTTTTGCGTAGGATCTGTGATTACATGCCCAAAGAAATGATTATATATCTCACAATATAACAAGATAATACTGAATCAAGTATGTGGTTTGTATAGTAATCTCACAGATCAAGCAAAACAAGTGTTCACTTACCAACTCTAACATCCCCAATCCCGATATCTCATCCAACAGTTTTTTCTGCACCTTTGCGGTGAGGTAATAGATAAATTTCATCTGTCACCCACATAATTTTTCTACTACTCTTTTCTTTGAAAACACCGCCAAGAGAACTTGGCGCCTTCTTATCGATCGCTCACCCATCGTCTCTCAAAATGAAACTTTCACCACCGGGATGGGTCTTAGGGCTCGTTTGATTGCAAAATCCGCGCTGAATCCGCTGAAATAATCCGCTCTTTGTATCACCACGGATTCTATTTTTTTAATAATCCACTTCAAAAAGAGTGGATTATTGATCTATGGTTTTATATTTTTTATATCAAATCCATTAAATAATTTATTAAAATAAAAGTAAATAGAATATATATATAGCATATACACAAATTAAATAAAGTAATTCGAATTTTCAATATATT
>PQXJ01000713.1:0-12296 GCA_004786225.1 Botryotinia narcissicola | reverse complement strand
ATTCTGGGTTTTGGGTTATTCATTGGTTTCTTGGCAATCTATTGGAGTCTTGGTAATCTATTGGGTAATCTATGGATGGGATGTCTATTTATACTATTACCCACCCAACCTATGGGGTCCCGATGGGTGGGATGTTAGATCGAAAACCCGACCCATGGGGCCCCATTTTACAGCCTACATGTGACAGATCCTGCTGTTGAGCGTCACCAGCATGCATGGCACTGAGCAGTTGTGCGACATTGAAGATACCATGTTGAATTCCTTTATTTTGTATAGTGGCTCGTTACTTAAGATATTTTGTTTTTTCATACTGATGCAGCAACATGATGGCTCAAGATATTAGCTTTGTGCTTTTGCTTATCACATGATAAAGATCGAATCATATGATACGTCCAATCTACAATTAATTCATCACTAAGATACCAAGTTGCTCTTTGAATGCATATATGGCTATCATTTCAGATCCTGGAACTAGCTACAAAGCTTCATGATGAGTTTAAAGTATGTTTCCTTTTTGGTGAAGTTCCTCCATTGCTTCTTCACACAACAAATTTCGAAGGAAACTTTTTCTTCGAAATACAACCCTTTCTCTATCGATTTATATCATAGTTATTAAACCAAATTTTTTTCAATTTCCCCCAATTAATTTTAATTAATAGTTGTTGTGATATTGTTGTTGGTATTTTAAATATAAAATGTATACAAAAATTCGTGTAAAATTTTCATCTCAAATTATCAAAATAAGAATAAGATCCTCAATATGAATTGTTTCAATAATCTATTAATATTTGGGGATACAGTTATAATAAAGACTTCTTCTGAAGCTTCCATTATATCAAACACTTATTCTATTGTTTTTCTAGGTACCCTAACATCTTTAAGTCCTCCCTTTTCTTCTGAAAACCCTTAATTTGAAATCTCTAGTCTTATTCTATTAATTAATCAATCAATCAGTTCTGGAAGAAGAGTTGAAGATTTCAATTTACTTAGTGATTTCTTTATTACTTAAGATATAATTAATACTATCTATATATTCAATTAGAATAAGAAATGGTGTTTTATAATATTTTTTAGTAATTAGAACAAATAATCTATAATATAAAACAAGGCAATTATATTAAAGGAAGCAATCCTAAAAGCAAGAGATTTTATAGTATTAGCTTTAATTATTTCTCATTTATATGATAAGCAATCGAAGTTATTAGATCTTTTAGAAATCTTTAGAGAATATATCGAAAAAGTAAAGCTCACTATAGTCTTCAATATTATTTTATCCCAAATCATTTATCTCAAATCATTTATACTAAAAATCTAATCCCAATCTAAAATATTAGTCAAAAATCCAATCCCAATTATTATAATATTAATTAAATCAACTTTTATAATTATAGCAAAAGAAGGAGAATGGAATCTAGTTAGTAAAGAAAAAGCTATTAAGTTTATTCTAATAGACAAAAAGATTGAAATCACTTAAAGATGCCTAATTTTGATTAAACCAGATATCCCAAATCCTATTTCCTTTTTCCCCTTAATTATTCGAAACAAAATAAATTAAGTTTTTTAAAAGATTGAAATTAAAGGGTTAGTTATTGTAGTAGTTATTCTATTCTTTAATAATAATATTATTATTATAGCAAACGATTTCTTTGTATTACAATTCCTTTTAGAAAAGAAAACTATTTGGAATAATATTATTAAATTCGAGAGGATTCAAAAGGATTAAGAATGGTATAAAGTCATTATTCACAAAATTCTAATAAGAGAATTCTTAGGATCGAAAGGAATGGATTTTATTTTAAAGGAAATCAAAACTTTTAATTCAGATTTCAAATCAATTGTAATCCTCTTTTGGCTTATACTATCTTCCAAAAGAGTTTATCAATAAAAGGGATCTATAGTTATTTCTTTTGCTATAAAATCATAAGCAGAATTAGCTATTCGAAAGTGATTATATATTACTGGAAGTATTATAATATTAGAAAACTTTTATGAATCGAAATTAATTATATAATACCAAAAATGTTAAGGGTTTGAATACCAAAATGCTTATTGTAGAAGAAACCCTTCCTATGATTTATATGAAGGTAAGTATATTATATCAATACATTTGTATATAGTATATAATATCAGAGGAAAGTTTTGTCAATACTTAGTAGTGAAATACTCGAATTGCTAAGGGAATTATATAGCAAATTCGAAAATATACGAAACCTACCAGGCTATTTAATAAAAATCAAATAATACTTATTAATAAATCATATTAATATTCGAATTATTCAAATAAATCTTAATTAAAGTTTATAAGTTATAGAAAATATTCTACAGTTTGTAATAGAACTCAATATTGATTTTATTATTATTCAAAAACCTTTTATTATCAAAAATTTAAATGATTATTCAAATACAAAATCAATTATACACTCTAATTTCACATAAATACTTCCAAGATTCAATTTCAAATACTAACTACAAATATTATTATACATCTCAAAAACCCTTCAATTCACAATCAACCTTTCTCCCAATTCTCCAAGAGATTCTAATATTCAGATCTTTGATTATCGAAATGGAAATAAAACCTTTCAAATAATTAATATTTATAATGAAATTGATTAAGTTAAAGAAAAGGGCTTTATAATTGAAAGATGCTTATATAATTCAATGATTATATAAGAAATCATTCTTCTAAACAATTTTAATTCCTATTACCCATAATAGAATCCTTTTTCGGAAAAGAGTGGAAACACTGATTAATTAATTGAATAGTTTGAAGATCAGAATCTCACTCTTCTAAATAAGCCTGATTTCAATACCTTTTATCACATTAATCTTTTCAATCCAAGTATTATTGATCTTATATTAGCTTTAGAAGGAATCGCCTTTTAAATCCAAAATTAACAAATACTTTTAGATATAGGATCTGATTATACAGAAATATTATTTAAACTAAAGGGAAAGAAAGAATTAAGTTCCTTTAACATAATATTACTAGTTAGATATAATACAAAGTTAGCTAATTGGGATAAATTCAAATCAATATTGAAATCATAATTATTATATTCCTTTATTCTCTCTATTCTGATATCAATAGTTTTATTTAAAAAGAATTCACTAAATAGTTTGAAAGAAAGAAATAATTATTCTAATCTGGATCAAGTAGCAAGCGAATTTATAAGGATTATTCAAAAAGCTATTGAAAAATCCATACCTAAAGCTTTATCAATTAGAAGAGTAAAACCATAATAAACTCTCGAATTTATAGATCTTTAAAAAAAGCTAGGAAAAGTAAAACAATTAATTGAATTAGATCTAGAAAACTCAATCCTTAAAGAAGAATATCTAATTACTAGAAACAAGTATTTTCAGGCTATTAAAATAGCTAAAAAGAATTATTGGAATAAATTTCTAGAAAAAGAGAATATATAAATAATATTTAAAGTAATAGTTTATACAAAGGATTATCATTGAAGCCACCAGTCCTTCGACACATCTGCGAGCTTAGATCATACTAAGCCGCACCTTCCAACTATGTAAGCTTTAATATCAGACACAAACTACAATCACTGCTAATGGCGTGAGCGTTATAACAACTACCCCTATAAGAACGCTGATTGCAACCAATCCCCAGTTCACTTGCAATTAATCACTACTCTTACCCTTATCATTTAATTATAGTAGTATAAACATCTATAATATAAAAACTACAAGAACTACTATATTAAGCCTATAGATAATAAAAGAATCCTTTATTACAGTTCAACTTAATATTCTCGATAAACAAGCACAACTCAAATACAATATTTATAAAATATTTGAAATAATATTTCACCAATTCAAAACTAATAGTATATCAAAAAAAGTAGTTTTCAATAAAGAAGTATGTAATATAGCAATAAACAATATCAAAACTAAATTATTTCAAATTATAATATAATCTATAACTGGATATAAGAATAATAATAATCCAAATTGTATCTATACAAATATTACAAAAACCTTGAAAAACTTGAATGTGTTTATAAATATAACTATGTATATACAAGAATAGGCTAATAAGTAGAGATTAGTTAAACCCTGGAAAATTAGAATGAATACTTATCTATTAACAGTAGGAATTGCTATATTGATAGTAAATCGTTCGAGTGCCTATATATTAAGAAAAGCGATCAATAAGACTATCCCTAATCTGAAAGACACCGATATTACAGCTATTACCCCTACAACTACTAGATAGGCAATACACGCTACTAGCGGTGTTATATATAATAAACTTTTCGAAGCTGAGAATGCAAAAAAGATCAAGAAGATTCTGAATTGTAATAATCTGGAACAACCTATAACCTAATATTTCTATATATTAGAAAAGATTTCAACTTTTTTTTATAATTTAAATAAAGATAGAATACTTATTATTAAAAAGATAATAACTAAGTAAATGTCAATACAAATAGACACTCCCCTAATTAATTATCGAATTATTTTCCAGATAACTAATTCCTATAAGCAAACCTAAATCATTAATTTACCAAGAGAAGTCTCTCCCTTCATACTCTTTTATATCTTCAAACAAACTCTGTATATTAATTCAAAGCAATATATTACTCACTATAATCTAAAATGCCAGAATTTCTATAACCTAATGATATACAAAAGTACCCCAAGATATAATAATTGTAGTATCCTACAAACAAATTATAATAGTTTATTTAGGCTTAAATGTAAGGCTAAGATTGAATACGCAAACTATATAAGACTGTTTCAGGCTAGATATAACAATTATCCTGTGATATTGTATCGAGTCAATAAAAAAATCGTGTATCTTACGAAATCTAATGTCCACAAGATCAAAAAACACAGCTGAAAAACTTATTTAACCATTGAAGTATTAGCCAAAAAGACACTTACCTTAGTTGTAATAGCCCTCTAAAGTATTGTAATAAAGATATCCCCTTTAATTCATAGGGAATACATCATTATATATAAAAATCTAAGCAGCTCCCAATATACCCCTCAGAACACCTTCTCGATTAACAGTTTGCCCAAGAACCTCTATCGCCCTAAGAGGAAGCATTCAAATAAAGGTAACCTGAATGAGAAAACACTCTTCAATACTATATTATTGTAGTATATTGGTATAGATATCAATATCGATTTGAACAAGTAGCCACTCCTTTCAGCACTGCAGTGCCAATTGCTAGATAGCCGCAGCCCAATCCATATGGATCGGTTGGGCAAATATACAAAAAAAGACAGAAGCATATATTACAATACTACAAATGGTATACAAATAAGATTTGGAGGTTATATATATATAGGAATCTTTTATATATCCTGAAACTCGAATCCAGAACCATCTAGGGTACAACCTCTTTGCACCAACGAATAGTTGGGATAGCCTAAACAACCCCGAAAAAAAGAGGAAAAGACTAAGAACAATAATGTATATATGCAAAAGCAAATGGCTATACACTTAACAAAAATGTATTCAACTATACCAAGATCTTCTCTAAATAGAAATGAATGGTGTATAGATTATTAATATATATTGATAGTTAAGCATTAGGGAGATAATAGATCTAATAGTCTTTATAGCATTCCCTGATTGCATAATAATAAGCAGCGACTTTAATACTAAGTATGATTTATTCGAGCCTAATATATCTTCAGCCAGCCAAGGAGCTCTTCTTACAGAATAGTCCCTTTCAAATGAAATGGACTTTATTAGAATCTTAGGGGTCCCTATTTACAAAGCAGATTATATAATTAATCTAACTTTCTCTAATATCCCTTTTATTGATATTATTATTAATAATAATCTGAAAAGTGGTTTTGATTATAAAATACAAATAACTATAATCTCAAACTTTGCTTCACTTATTACCAAGTCCTTTAGCTATAGGGTCAGCGAAAAAAACCTTTTATTTTTTTATAGGATTATAAAAAACATAGTTCTTTATTTTTTAAGCTTAGTGAATATATTTACTTAATAGATTAATAAATTAATATTAATATTGTATTCTTTATTTAAATTAGCGATTCATTTAATAAAAAAAGAGAAAGATATCTCTGATTGCTCTATCCCTTAATGGATAAGTGAATACAGAACGGTATATCAAAACTTTAGAACAATTAGAACTAAGAGTATTAATTAGACGAAATACTAGCGGTAGGGATTGATGATTACAATTAGAAAAGCGAAACACTAATATTGGTATAGGATTATCGATGGGGTAAACTGCTATAAAGATTTATATAAAGTAATTGGCTAATACAAGCTCACTATTAACCTCATAGTACTATCTTTAATTATTGATAGTATAGCGATCAAAAATATTATAAAAAAAGTCTGGGTTTTATAAAAAGAAATCCTTAAACATTTCAATAATAGTAATAATTTTATAATGAACTTATTCTGATTAGACTATATATCTAACAAACTTTTATAGAATATGAAAATGTTTTTTGAAAAAGTGGAAAAGAGTATTATAGGAGTTTTGAGTATTTTATTTAGGTCTAATTAGATTATTGTTTATCTTCTAAAGATTTGCTAGGATTCTATTAAATTGATAATCACTGGAATCTTTAATCAATGCTTACAACTAAGCTACTTTCCAGATAAATAGAGATGGGCAGAGATAATAATAATTCCTAAAATTGGAAAGAAAAACAAATCATTAATACAATCCTAGTAACCAATAGTTCTATTCTTATATATCTCGAAGAGTTTGGAATATATAATCGCCCGATATATCTTATAAATCGCAATAACAGTAGACATACTCAGCCCTCAATACAAAGGAGTATTCCCTAAACAAATAATAATAAACCTAGTTACTTCTTTTATATATAATATTAAAAAGGCCTTTGCCTGTAAACAAGAAATTACAATATTTATATTGAATGTATAAGGTACATTCGATACACTCCTGCCAAATAAGCTATTGAAACTTATACGCCAGCAAAGGTAGCCCCACTCCCTCCTACAACTAGTTCAAGCCTTTCTAAGCAATCGCTTAGTAAAAGTTCGACTGGAAAATACAATTATAGAGTATAACCACATCAAATGCAGTACCCTGTAGGACTCTCTGTTTTCACCTATACTATACATTCTATTCCTCACTAATCTTCTAAATCAAGATACTAAACTATACTTCAAATATATTAACAATATTTGTATCTACCATATATCCAAAAGCATTTACAAAAATATTAGTCTCTTTAAATATAATCTTCACTAGATTTTTTAATAGAATAAATGAAATTGTATAATATTTATATTATAAAAGCTAGAGATAATATATCTTTCCCAAAGAAGAAAAGTATATACCCTATATCTGGAAATAAACAATGAGATAATAATCCGCTCTATCAATAAGATAGACAACAAAGCTATTCAACCTGTCCTATACTGACTAAAAGTCTGGTTTAATTGGAAGCTCTTTTTCAAAAGATATATAACAAAACGAAAAGTGAAAGCCCGTAAAGTCATAAGGCATATTAAAGAGTTTACATAAATATATTACAGCCTGCCATCTATAGTATTATATAAAATAGTGATCACTTATATTCTATTCTCTGCTTTACATAGATTCAAGGTATAGTATACAGACTGAATGAAGCCAAATTAGGCGGGGAGAGCTGCCTATAGTATTATAATAAGTATAAGATTAGGCAATCATATCACTAAGATCGATCAAGTGATTATTCTAGTAATAAAAAGATTTCTACCCGCTTGGCGCATAACTCTAACTATTGCGATCCTGAGAGACTCCGGATTACCGTTTGATAAGCTAATATTCGAATAAGTATGGATAAGATTTGCACTCCGATTTTATAAGATGAATAAAAATTATTTACTAGCGATTTGTTTAGTATAAACACTTCAATATAAAATAAATAATATTAACTTTTATAGATTAGTTAAATTGATTCTGAAAGTATTGAGATTAATATTTTCTTTATTATATTTTTTTATAGAAAGTTGAATCAACTTTTTATAAATTATAAATAAAAAAGTAGCTGTATTTGAATTTATATAATAATAGAACTATTTGTCTGATAGTTATATTATAGTCTTCTCGAATAGTATTGAATAGTATTACCAAGAGCGAAAGATAGTTGGCTATAGTTATACGATCTACCAGAGACAATCTTCAGTGGTATCTGGTTATAAGGCGATCAACCCGCTTTTGTATATCTTTGATATTGAGGTAATAAATACTCTAAAAGGTTTGAAGTGTGCTATTTGACTGGAGCCAGCTGGGCAGATTACTATATACATCAATAGCACCTCAGTTATTTGATATATCAGGAATAATGCCTCCAATTCATTTCAATGAGCATTTCTATACTATCACAAGATTATAAGAAACAAACAAGTAGTAATCCGATAATCACCTGGATATACTAGAATCCTTAGAAATAAGAAGACTGATTGACTTGCTAATCTGGGTATCTATAATAATTATATTGAAAACAATAATTTATTACTCCTTACTATTAATAGAATAAGCTTAACAATCAGAATCCTTATATAAAAGATAAAACAAAAATAATAAAAGCAAAATAAGATTATCCTTACTAGCTAATATTATCACTAACATCTCAACTATCAAATCAAGAAGCCTAAGGAACTTACCCTCCCCCACCTTATTCTTTATTAATTATTATTTTTTATAATTAAATATAAATATTTTATATTTTATTATCAATGTTTTCAGTATAATAATACTATCTTATAATATTCCTATTAATATAATAAAGAGTCTAAACATCTAATACTTTATTAACACTCTTATATCCAATTCAACAACTAGCCAAACAAACCCAGTTTAATTCTGCGAAATACAAAAAGTGTAATTGATTATCTCTTTCTTTTTCTGAAAACCTCAATAGATTTCGTAATTCTTTTAGCAATCATTAATCTCTTCGAGTAAACACACTCAGTTTCTCTGGAAAGCCTTTAATCTCCCATTTTCATATTACTAACCAAGATTATACTCTTCTTTGAAACTATCTCCCCCTCTTCTATTACTGTGTATAAACTGTACTATACAAAAACTAACAATATAGAGCTCTATATCCAGCCGCAAATCTAATCTACCTAACATAAAGTAGGTTGAATAACATTGACATTACAAGTGGGAGATAAACGGCAGGAGTGTGTATAGCACTCCTGACCACTTTTCCTCCGGTCTGCATTACAGCCGTAGAAGAACGGAACGTGTGGCTATACCGGTACCCCTGCTAGTATAGTTCATCCCTAGTACCCCCTGGGAGGTCGTGGCGAGCCCCTGCGGCTTGCCCCCTGGATGTAAATTAAAATAAATAAATAAATAAATAAATACAAAGGATTATCAAGATCAAAGGATACCGGACATTTTAATAGAAAGCTCTTTTGAAGGAAAATGCTTTGCTTTTAGATTAACTCTATTCCCACCTCCTCCTATCACTCCAAAACCACAATGGGAAGAATATAAGCAATTCAAGAAATAGGAATGGCCTAGTTTTTTACAAATCGAATTAAGTAATATTTATTTAGTCAAAATCCAAAGAAAAACCCCTAGTCTAGATGGAATCACTCAGGAGATCATTATAAAAGTATACAAAGCAATTCCATGGATCTTTTTTAATTTATTTAGTAACCTAATCAATTTAGGATATTACTTATAATACTGGAAATAAGCCATTGGAGTGATTCTAAAGAAACCTTCAAAACCCGATTATTCAGCCCCAAAAGCATATAGAGTCATTATATTTCTAAACTACCTTGAAAAGATTAGCGAAAGGATATTAGTTTAAAGATTAGGTTATTTAATAGAAACTATTAATCTATTACACAAGAGTCAAATTGGAGGTCAACAAAAGAAATCAGTAATTGATATAGCCCTTCTTCTAATCATCGAAATCAAAAGAAACAAGCAAATCCACAAAAAGACCTTAGTTCTATTTATAAATATAAAGGGAGCTTTTGATTACATTTCAAAAAGCTGATTACTAGATATTTATAAGAAATTGAAACTGCTAATAAATCTTATCTCCTAGATAGTCTCTTTTCTATAATAAAGATAGTTAAAACTTTCTTTTAATAATCAAATCGAATCCTTTAAGCCTATTTCGACTGGAATACTATAAGGCAGTCCAATTTCTCCAATCTTTTTTTTTATATATATTAAAGATTTATTCCTTTCAAAATTGATTAAATTTCTCTCCTATATTAACAACATTACTTTAATCACAAACTTATTCTTATGGAAAAATAATATTAGATTTTTTGAGAAAGCTATAAAGCAAATCTACAAATTTTGCTCGAAAAGTATAATTTAATTTGATTTAATAAAAATGGAATTAATATACTTCTTAATATTCAAGCTGTGACACTTTGCCTTAGAAGAACTGCGAGAGCAGGGTACAATTTATCCTTAGAATCTACAACTTCATAATCGGGAGCAAAGCGCTCATAGAGCACACCTATATACTAGCTATGTACACATAATCGTACACGTGCGCAAACGCGCACGTGAACGATCGCAACTGCGATTGGATACAATGCGTAACACTACCCCCCCCTTCGAAAAAGCTTGCCCTCAAGCTTCAAAATTATTTATTCCGTATATACATCAGCAATCCTAATAAGGCGTCATTATTTATCTGGTTGAATGGTGTGATAACCATGTTTATACACGAATTTTTCTTTTTCATAACAAGAAAATTTATAAAAACCGAAGGAAACCGTTCTATAGTCTAACAACAATTGAATCTTTCGAAGTATATAAATCTTTCTAATTCCCTTTTCTTCTTTGAAACTCTTTTCAATCTTTTACTTTTTTATTAATTCTTAATCAATATGTTTATTATACCTTCAAAAAGATATAGCAACAAGGGTAAATTATCACCAGCACAGATGAAGCAACAGGAGGCGGTATATATAACAATAAATTGTTTACTATTCTTTCCATTTGTTTTATCTAATATACTTTTTTTATAACTTGTAGTAAAAAGAGCAACTACTTCTTCTATTGCGTGAGGTAAATATTTTATTAAGGAGAAATTGGATGAAGGTAAGTATAGTAATAATATTGAGGAGAATAATTACGAAGATAATAATTCTAATCAAAAAGAGATATATAAATAGGCTTTTCTTTTATCTATCTTTGGTATATAGTTAGCTTATCTAATAAGTGTGATTATAGTTATTAAGAATAATATATTTAGAAATAGGATTGATTTTTGATATACATAATGGATATATCCGCTCTATTATTTATCAAAACAGAATTCAGAGGAAGAATATAATCCTTTGATTGATTATGTGGACGACTATAAATAAAAGTTTGCTGACAAGTTGACCACAGTGATATATCATTTCCGTAATATCGAAAATAAGAGGAACAAAATAACCAGAAAGGAGATCATAAAAGCTTTGTATTAAGGTTAATCTGATTAAGAGTTTGAGTGTGAATCTTATTATTAGAATATTAATGAGTTTGAATCTCCTAGTAAGAGGTTATCAAAGAAAATGGCACCATCACAGAAACAATACATTCAGGAGAATAATTGGATCTATACCGGCTGCATTTACAATTGTGTTTCTAGAAAAGGCAACAGTATTTGCTATCATATTTCTAGCTAATTTTTTAATCAAACTTAATGCTTACTTTATCTAAACACGAAGTATAAATACAAGCACTTGCCTGCGGGAAGGATTCATAATCTGTTTCTTCAGTATTGATTAGCTATTACTAAGTACGACAATATGGTAAAGGTAAATAATAATTTTGCCACATTTTAGTAAAATTAATCTTATTGAAATAGCTTGACTTGTGAGAGAATCTGAAGTATCACATTTCAAAAGAAATACTTTCAATCATTTTTGCTTGGGAAAACACAGATTGTCAAATAAATAAAGTGATAGTATAAAAAGGAGAATTGAAATAGTAATATTAGCTAACTTTAACTCAAGTGAAAGCTGATCTATCAACTGCATAAATGCAGATGAAGGAAGCCGAGTATAAGCTCGTTTCTATCACTATTTGGGCTGTGATTAGTCATCATCTTGTCTTTTGGCTTATTTTTATCCTTTCTTTTCTTGTTGTTGCTTTTGGCTAGGGATTCAGCTAATATTTTGATTTAAATTATTCAATCTTTACTATCATGCCTTACCTGATTGTAATTGTTGCTACCCATAAGTTTTATCTTTCTTTTTTTTTTTAAATCTATTAGTCTAATTAAAACTTCTTTATTCAAATTCTTTACTTATAAATATAGTTTTATTTAATTATTTTCAATTACTTGTG
>PQXJ01000712.1:0-12334 GCA_004786225.1 Botryotinia narcissicola | reverse complement strand
AGGGATGGTGAAGACAATATAGTACTATGGTTCACACTGTTGTAATATTGCTTGAGGTTCTAAAAGCTAGGGCTACGATACATTCATACTATAGTGCCGAGGCACTAGCGCAAGCGCTAGTGCGGTCACATGATCCCTGTCCCGACATTATTAAAATAAGAATATTGAAAAAGGTCTAATTTTGGTGTATTTTCAAATTGCCCACATGGTGATATGGCCCACATGCTGATAAGCTACGTTATAGAAATCTTAGAAAGAAAATTGTTGGAACACGTGACTGAGAACATGTCGCGTTCTACCCCAAATACGCACGAAGTGCGTAAGTGGGGTAGAACGCGTATATAGCTTAGCAATACCCCTTTGTACAAAGTGGCAGATATGAATTATAATACTATTGAACCCAATACACTCCTTTACTAAGTCAATCCAACAAATAGAATTCTAATTATAAATACTAAGTTGTTTCTTATTCTGTTGGGTTGACTTAGTAAGGGGGTGTATTGGGTTCAATTTTATCATAATTCATATCTGCCCCCTTCATACGAAGGGGGCATTTGTTAGAGTAGATACTAGCAATGAATCAACTAGGTGTAACGTAGCATAAAGACTTTTCATTAATTCCTCTATACTTATTAAAACTATACAATTTATATGTGTGTGCGGAGTGCAGGCTTCCGTCGGTACGCGGTAGGCCCGAGGGCCTGCCATCACGTGCCTAACGGAACCCTATAGTTCATGACCGTGACACATTGCTAAGCTATATACACGCTCTCAGTCACGTGTTCCAACATATTCATACCTCAAATATTAGGCCCTATGACTAATCAAGCCTCAGCCGATATGCTTGATATCAAATAAAATATTCAATCCTATACATAACTTTAAATAAATTGATAAAAAGAAAAGAAGAAAGACTTTGTTATCAATTCAAATTCAAGGAATCGATTGATTTAACCATTTTTAAATTATCTCAAAATTTGAAATTTCTATTTAATATAAAAGTGTTTTAATAATAAAAGATTAAATGTTGAAATTGAAATATTATTCATAAACTTTAATATTGAATAGAAATTTCAATTTTTGTGATAATTCAAAAATAATTATATCAATTGATTCCTTGTATTTTAATTGATACTAATATATCTTTTCTTTTCTTTTTATCAATTTCTTTAAGGTTATGTGCAAGATTGAAAGTATTATATTAATAAAAATGCACCTCTAAATTCTAAATATGCTTTTAGCCCAGGCAGAATTCTACTTTTAGTATATTGGCAAAATGATTCAAATGGGCCTCGGTAATAGCGGCCGGTGGCATGTGGGATGTGGGATAGCCCGCGAAATTGCGCAATGCAAATGCGTAAATTGTGCCATAGGAATTTGCTTACAAATAATGGCGATGCTGTAGACCGAATGTATCGTTGCCGTGAGGGCGGTTTGTCATCGGGCAGCTCATCCCTCATTATACACCGCGATGAACGGTTTTCATGATAGCTATATAGTACCTATACAAGTCTACCACTTTCCAGACTAAACCATCATTCAGCACTTCATCGTACTTTGTATTTTAATAGCAACAACACGAACCACCACGATAAACCTTTTACGTATCTACAAGATGTCTGGCATCACGAAAGTTGCGTTGGCAGGAGTAAGAACTTATCCATTTTCTCTGAGATCTGTGCCTAACATTCATTTAGGCTTCTGGAAATCTTGGCCCAGCAATCCTTGATCAACTCCTTAAAGCCGGCTTTCAAGTCACAGTTCTTACTTGACAATCGAGCACTCACAAATTTCCATCTCCTGTTACAGTCCAGGAAGTCGACTACGACTCCATCGAGTCACTCACCAGTGCTCTTACAGGACAAGATGCCGTTGTATCGACTCTCGCCTCAGCCAGCATAGACAAGCAGCTCCTTCTCGTTGAAGCAGCGGTTAAAGCTCATGTCAAGCGATTCATTCCCTCTGAGTTCGGATCAAATACGCCTAGAGAAAATACTGGAGCCTTGCCAGTTTTCCAACCTAAAATTGCTGTCCAAAATGCTCTCAAGAAGCATGTTTCTAGCGAATTTTCATACACTCTTGTGGTAAATGGTGTATTTCTTGATTGGGGCTTGTCGGTTGAATTCGTTATGAGTGCAAAGGGAAAAAGCATCACACTTTATGATGGGGGCAATCGAACTTTCAGTACCACTACTCTCCCAGATATCGGACGAGCTGTAGCTGGTGTACTCAAGCACCCAGAAGAGACAAAGAATCGGGCGGTCTATATTCAAAGTTACGCAACTACCCTTAAGAACCTCGCGGAAATTGGAAAGGAGGCTTTAGGATCAGATGGTTGGATTGAGACTGTTGCATCGGTTGATGATATCGTAGCGGGCGCATGGGAAGAATTGAAGAAACCACAGCCAGACCCACATAAGTTCGCTATCCCATTTATCATTGCTTCGATCTGGGGTGAGGGATATGGATCGCACTTCGAGGCCTATCATAAATTGGACAACGACCTTTTGGGAATCAAACAGTTGAGTGAGCATGAATTGGCGGAATTAATCAAGAGTTTGGCATAAATAGACTGCTTCTGTTTGTTTTTCATTTGCAAAAAATGACAGTAACATAATCTCACAATCTAACGTTGATTAAGTAAACCTATTGAAGTAGACGATCAATAATGTGCAAGATGATACAGTGTTCTCTGTGAATTTGCAAGCTTTTCTTGAACCTATCGCCCAGAGCATGCTAACCATTCATTAATGTTTCATATTTGTTTTTTTTTGTTGTGAATGACAAAACTATAGTATAACGTTCTTATCCAAGTCTGTCTACATGTACAGAACTTCAATGAGATAATCAAACCATTCTATATGAGACCGTATGAAACCACAAGAGGAATCCGAAAAGCATTGCAAAATCGTAAACATCCACAGCTACACAATGAACTCTGCCTCAAGCTCCGATCGACATCAACCAAAACAACTAAACATAGGCGTAACAAAAAGCACCCTCGATCGTCGAAATCAAACTACTGATCTTCTGTTTCGGTGCCAAGATACCAAAATCAACTAGTGTATCAAGCGTAATATTCGCACTCGGAGGTGCTAGAGACAAAAATTAGCAAAACTTCAGTTTTCCCCTCCATCGAAAGATAACCCACTATTAAAGGCCGTCCCTGTCCCATAAACCATTTTCGTTCTGTTACCTGCACTCAAACTCTGCCACAAACTCCAGACCCTATCCACCATAGCATGATGTAACCAAAAAGCTGGGTCTCCCGCACTGGCATAGGCATCCAGACCTAATCCACCCATTGAGAAATGTCCACCTGCGTGAACCCCATCTAGTGCTTCGAGATTCGTATCGAATGTTCCTATATCCGGACTATTTTTGATTAGTTTTACAACGTCGGAAGGTTTCGTGTTGTTAGACCAAATAGTTGAGATATCGCGCGATAGACAGCGGGGATTGTATCCTAGACCGTGATCGGGACCATAGGGGGCGTAAGCGATGGGACCAAGATTCACGGTATAATTATTTGAGAAAGGGCCGGATATACAACCGCCACCGGTTGCAGGAAGGATATCTAGAGTGATCCCGAATGCGGAGATGGTTGTGCTGTTACGATTGGGTATAAAGGCACCATTGCTTCCCATAGATGTTGGAGAGCCGTTGAAAACGCTGGATTTACGCGGATCTTCCCAGGAAAGTGTCCAGTCCCAGTAGGGTTGGTATCCTTTGTAGCCACATTCTTCACGAAGGGCTTTTTCGTAGAGATATACTAGGTAGCGGTGGAAGTGAAGAAAGAGACCCTGTTTATCGTTAGTGATGAGGTTTCTACATCTGGACAAAAGAGCTTACGCTGAAGTGTACATAAGGTGTCACTTTGATGTGAGTAGCGCTGAAATCATCATATCGACTTCGCGCACCAGGTACATCTTCTTTAGTACTTCTGGGGGGCTTTGAATGTAAGCATTGAATAGCCTTTATATAATCTTTACGAGAACGTTCTGAAAGCGATACCCTGAGAAACAATTAGTAATAGTCCTTCAACTTCACTGTGTGGGATCTTACCATTCTTGACGATAGACTATGCTTTGAGATGTACATCCCACTCTCTGGTGCTTGATTGAAGTTTTGATGTATTGATCATATTGATCTTGCCATTTGTCGATTTGTTTGGAAGCCTCTACTTGGGTATTGTCATGACCATGTCCGTAGCCTGCACAAATTAATGGAATATTGGCTAGAAGGAAGAAATAAGAGAAGATAGTGAATCTCATTTTGACGACGAAGTTTTATATATCACAAACTGTAACACAGAGACTTGTCTGGGAGGATATTGATATTTGTAGAATGGGACCTCTTCTTTTCTAATGAGCCACATGAGAGTGAACATTTCCAATTCCACAGAAAGTCTCAATCTTGCCCACACATCCTTAAAATTCTCAGCCGAGAACGCCCTAAGGGAAAGTCCGCCTCATCACTTCCTTCAACGAGCCCGAGGTATAATCGTGTTTCATCGTGGGATCATTTCCTCCGTAAATTCTGCCGACTAACCGAACATACGTCGTATGTCTGCCCTCCAGCCTAACTATGATACTAGCAGTCGTTGTAACCAGATATAAACATTCAGCTTGGATCTTCAACGACGACTCTGCCCTAAGAATAATTCGAAGGATTGTTCAGAAGACTCGATCTGAGGTCAGAAGCCGGCGATTGGAAAGCTCCACCCAGATTTTAAGACAGTGCCATCCCAGTATCATATCGAAAGACTCCTCGTGTCAAAAGCCTTGGCAAATAAAAACAGATGAAGCCACAATCCTTCATCTAAAGTCAAAGCCAAACATGACTGCTTATCCACGAGGTGCAGAAACGTTTTGGCGACGAAAGTCAACGCATAGGCGGTCAGCAAGTAGGGATTTGCTGATGAGATATTGATGCTTGTCATCGGGTTGTGAAATAGAGGGTTAAGATACGAGGCGACGGGGCTGTGGCGGGGAAGTCTGTGAGCTCGCTGTAAGCCATCGGCAACAATATCATCATGTCTCACGCCCCCCACATGACGCCGAGACATGGGAAACCCCTGAGCCAAGAAATTCTGTCAGACTCGGTGAGCTACGATGACGCCTCTCATTTTCTACAGCCTTCCAAAACATGTGGATTGTAGGCAGCATTTTTCAGACCACGAAGAGTGTGAAGCCAGACTTCTGGTGACCATAGATTTTTCACCCACTTATATCACCTCACATATCCACTTCACTTAGTGTAAACCCATCTACGTTGAAATTCCCCTTCTAGCCCGCCCTATCTTCACTCAAAATGAAGTTCACCACTACTCTTACCATTCATGCTACATTAGTTGTGACAGCGTTAGCGCACAGAAGAGAATATTCTGCACGCTGCTCAACCGACTCGGTCCTACCATGTATATGTCCTGCCGGTACAGATTACTGGGAATCTTCTACATGGTCTGTAGTTGGAGCCAGTGCAATCGATGTTAAGGGTCTTATCATGGATTGTGAGTGAAGCATCCTATGTTGATGAAATCGATACTGATTTATTCTTCAACAAGATTATAAGTCCGCCTGGCTCGGAGTCGTACCTTATGAAACCCGTGGCCCGGAGAACAAGCCTGGTGTTTCCATTCGCACTTCCTACCTACCAACAAAAGTAGGCACTTATAGCATCTCAGAGAAGGTAAATATGTCAAAATTTACCACCAAGATCTACGGTCACCCGGCCTTGTTTTAAATAAATTCTGACATTGTCCTCCGTAGTTAACAGACCTCAAGATCGACTCTCGCGGAGGATTCATTGAAGAATTCGAGCAACTTGCCTCCACCGTTCCCGTGGCGTACAATTCTGGCAATGGCTCTTTCGGTGGATACTGGGTCACTTTGGAGAGTACTTATATTTTCAAATATGAAACCGCAATAAGATGGAGCATCTATGCCTGTGAGACAGGACACGCGAGGAGTATGCCAGTTCAATCTTTTATACAAGTAACATGTTCTAACGACGTGATACAGATTTCGCTGTTTTTCATGAAAATGTATTAAAGAATGTAAGCAGTGTTTTGGCAGCGCAGGGCAAAATTAAGGGCATAAACATACAGCCGTATTCCGTTCAGAACTTCTAAAGTTCTGTTTGAGAGAAAGTAGAGCATGGAAGCAAGCTTTTTTATGACTAGCAATGGATATCAATTCAATGAGCAAATAGCAGACGCGCTGTCAAGGATCAAAATGTAGCTTTCACTGCATTATCACCCTAAGAGCTACAGGCTTAGGTTTAAATGCTAGAACCAATTATGGAGATATTACTGTCTGTGTTGACTCTGATAGTAGATTTTTATCGTGAAAGTGAAGGTGTGCGATCATTAAGTGACATCTTCATACGGACGCTGAATGACAATCGTATGCTAGGGTATTGATTTTTACAAACATGCATCTTCCTAGCAAGTTGACTAAGATCAATAATTAACAAAACATTCTTCTTCTTTATTTCAAGACTGATGTGTGCGCGGACGGGCTGTACATTAAATTTAACCTCAAGAAGCTTTCTTGATTTATGAACCCTTAATCGTTGAACCTTCAGCCAATTGTCCTGCTGCCCCACAATTTAGACGATACATCTGTTAGAACAATGAGATAATAAAAACCTCAAACTCAATTTTTATTCATCCTCGAAAAGGTCACCAGCTATCTGTTTTTTACTCTATAGTTGGCCTCTCTCCCTAGCATGTGTGTCATCCTCCGCCCAGCCTTCCCGGGTATCCTTAGGAATACGTATGAATACAACGCTAATAATGAGAGCAGCGCTCGCCAAACCAACTCCCAAGTATGCAGCACTATGATAACCCTTAAGAAGATCATTCCCATTGTCGTTAGTGTTCACTTCTATAGTTCCGGCGATACCCAGACCAGTGCTCAGCCCATAACCAAGGAGTGTGCCTATTAATGAACCTGCGACACCTTGATGCTTCATTGGAACAGTGTTACATGCGATGATCTGAGCGCTGGTGGTGATCAGATCAATGGTAAAAGCAGATATGAACATTGCGGGAAATGCCATCGCCCAGTAAGTGAGATTTGCAGGGATAGTCGAGAGAAGGACGTTGATAATGACCATTGCCGAGCATCCAAGGCCAATGATGACCTGCGCCGGTACTCGAGGAATCAGCCATGCTGCGAGAAAAGCGGTCGCATTTCCAACTATAGTAAGTGGCAAGTACTGCACACCAGTAAGAATGAGACTGTCTCCGCGGATGTTTTGCATATATGCATTCATGTACCAAAAAAAGATACCCAGGCTCATGAATGAGAAGAAAACAGCCAACATCAAAAGTCCTAATGAGGGGGCCTTCCAGATGTTGAATGGTAGAATTGGTTCTTTGGCGACTTTTATTTCCCAGTATACGAATCCAGTAAAATGAACTATAGACACAACAAGAAGTGTGATTTCGTAAGGACTGTCCCATCCAACGAGTGGTGCTTGACTAAAAACATGTTAGCTTTTTCCGTATAATATAATGAGGTTCCACAACCTACTTCCAGACAAAATTAAAAAGGATGAGAGCAGCGACTCCTATGTAAGAGCCAACCCAGTCCACGGTACCCTTTGTATCAATGGGAATATCCGCATCAACAGCCATGATCGCAACTCCGTAAACAACAAACCCAAGTAGACCGCTAATTGCTATCAGTAAATGAGACTCTCGTACTATACCAAGGCAGCTTACAGCATAAAAAAAAGCCATTTCCAATCGGAAAGTTGGATAATAACTGCACCAACAAGAGATCCACCAGCAGCGCCGACTGGTGCCATGGCGCCAAATAAAGCAAAACTCAAATTTCGCTTCTTTCCAGGCGGAAAAGTGATGCCTAGCAAAGCCACAATATTTGGTATCATCAGACCACCGCCTATTCCACATAATCCTCTCATGATACATATCGATATTAAGCTATCAGAAAATCCACCGCACAATGCCCAGAGAGTCCACCAAACACAACCGGCGGTGAAAATGTTCTTGTGACCATAGACTGCGCCTAGACGACCTCCTTTAAAATAACGACATGTCAGCTATCCTCATGCCAATCGTTTGCATAACAATGCAGTTTGATGGATGGTCTTACCAATCAGAACGAAAGTCCCTTGAGTTAAAGGGTATGATGCAACTATCCAGACCGACTGCACTTCTGTTGCTCCCAATGCTGCTCCGATAGCAAAACTAGAATTAATACCGGCCCCCAGAGGGATCATTTGAACTAGTTGGGTTAAGGTGATAAAAGCCATGAAGACATTCTGTCTTAGCAGGCTGGGCATTCCGATCTTTGGTGGTGTACTACTACCATTTTCGAGAAATTTATCACTCGAAGGAGAAATGTTGTAGCTTTCCTTATTGTGGTCCTCAACTGAAGCAGGTGGTGGACGGGAGGACATCATGATGGTATCTTCGCCGGTAGAGCGCTCAGTAATTGGTGAAGTGGTTTGGTCCATTAAAGAAGGAGAAAGCTAGTTATCTCTTTCCACCTTAATTGAATCAATTCAGATCAGACTGTCATTGAGAAGAGATGTTCGTTTGCAGAGTATAGTATAGAGATGATGAACTTGGAATTCTCGAAATGTAGGCATATTTGCGTATTTTACCTACCTATTCATAGCTAATGAATATAGCTGCAGCAATACCTGATTACCTCACACGAGAGATACGGACCCTTTCTAATGTTGAGCCGAGGGGGTTTTGTCACCATGATTTCAAACATTACTTTCATGTTCTCACACTGGTGAATCTTTTTGGATGGTCTGGCGATATGTGGGATGCCGAGGACATTTATAAGCTAACCTTGAATAGTATTAGCGGCACACTCTCCTTGAACCTCATGCCAAGCAATTTGTAGACCTTCCACATTCCAAATAATTCATACGGCATACATTTCTGCATATACATCTGCATACACGGTGATCAGCTTATCATGGATCGCACATGTCAAGGATGCAGTATGCCATCTCATCGCGCCCGCCGTGGTAGGAACCTCAAGTATCAACTCCAACTCCTTCAGATACAATATGACAGGACTTCTCTTGCAAAACGAGCAATGCTAAACACAACTCATTTCATTTAAATTTGTTGATCAATTACCAATTTCCCATTATAACACAGATCGCATTTTCAACATGACAACAGTTAAAGTTAACAGCCAACAGCGATACCATGACACGAACGCGGCTTATGTGCTCCCAAAAGCAAATGAGTAGGTTCATGGTCTTCAATCACTGAAAGCTCTACTAATCTCATTACCATAGTGTCATTGAGCAGGATCGTCTTGATACTCAGGCAGCTGCTATTGTCGAGATGATTGGCGGCTTCCCTTTCTTAGCTCCATTACAAACACTTGATAATATTTCCAAGGTGGTCGAGTAAGTATAATCAGTTCTTAAATTACGACAGAGCCGATTGAGGGACTCAGTTGCATGCTTCTTGTATATATGTCCTAATCACTACACAATGCTACCAATAGTACCATGCAGTTGCTGATTTTGGATGGGCTAGTATTGGCTGTGGTACTGGTGTAGCGACCATCCAGATTGCTACAATCTTGCCATCTGCCACCATTTACGGTCTCGATCTAACCCCAGTGCCAGAGGATTCAAAGAAAATGGCACCGGGTAACGTGGTCTGGGCTCAAGGGAATGCATTGGATGTTGACTACAACCAACCAGATGATGGTATTCTAAGCCGCGAAATATTCAATCCGGAAGGATTGGATTATATTTTCGGCCGCATGCTTTTCTTAGGTATCAACAATTGGCCAAAGTACTTTTCAAACACTTCACATGCGTTGAAGTCCGGTGGTATGATTGAACATCAGGATTTAGACTGGAAATTTTATCGCGCCGGGACTTCAGAGTGCTTGATCGACGATTGGGAGTGGCACAAAGCAATCTTATCCGGGGCTCAAAAGTCCGGGTTATCGACAATTTCTGGCTCTGGAGCAGCAGCGCTAATGAGAGATTGTGGTCTGGAGGTTACCAACACCGAAAGTTTTGAGTTTTCATTTTCGGCATCGAGCAAAACGCCCCAAAGTCAAGCAATGGCGAGGTATGTTCAAGCTAAATTGATACCACAGTATCCGGAGTTACTTCACAAAATGCTTGGAGCTATTAGAATAAGGGGAGAGAAATTGGACACATTGACGAGAGCATGTCTTCATGACATCAATTCTGAGGAAGGCTTGCACCAGAAGTATACTGTCACTATTGCAAGAAAGCCATAGTCATAGGATGCTTCGAGACACACAAATAGTTCTATAAACACTTTATTGTTTCGCGAATCACGTTTTTGTGATGAGTGTTAAATTTTCATTTTCTTCAGGCTGCTTGGCCATACAACTACTAACTCCAAGTCTGCGTAGCTTGTAGTATCTTCACATGGGTGTTCCTCAAAAATATCCAGAACAAACCTCTTGCTTTTAGATACTTACACGGTGGATGAATTCGCACAATGTTGGCCATCAATCATTCACTAGGCTTCAGATGTAGTTGAAGTTTGAACGGGAATATGCCAAATTAGAGCTTAGATGTTGGGCAGTATCGTTCGCATATGTTTCTCGCATTATCTTATATTGCCAGATAAAATCAGAGGTTGCGTGGTCAGCTCCCACTGGCATATGTGATAGTTTCTCCGGTATCGGGTCCTATCTTCTATCGAAATCCAAACATTGTAACCGCTGTCCAAGCAAGTCTACTACAAAACAAACCCCTCTGATGTCCCGATCACGGCTTGAGACTCTTACTTGCATATTCGGTTAGCGCATTTGTGGAACTACAATCCTAATCAGGATCAACATAATTATCTGACCCAAGTTAGATTGCAAAGGTGGGAAAACTGCTATAGTTCACCATTATGAAGATGTGCTATTAGATCCTACTCACTTGGGATTCGAAAACATCACAAAAATGCCCTTAGGGCTAGTTTGGATATACAAATCCGCACTGAATTCACTGAATATTCCATGCTTTTTGAAAACGGATTTTGAATTTATATTTAGATATCAAATTACGGATTTTATTGAATAATCCGTATTTCAATAATTTTAGTGTATTTTGAAATAAAAAAGAAGTAGATGTCACGGCGCCAACTATATGATCTATAATTGCTTTCATGCCTCAAGCACAGAATACTAGCACTCCCTACTTCCTATAAGTAAAGCTTCACTCTTCCATAGTTTTTCTATCCTTATAATACAATATAAGTCTTTACCTATACTCTAACAATTTATACCATCTATTTAGAAGCTATTATAGCTTCATTTTAAAATCGAAATTATTACCAAAATCGAATTCCGATTATACTAATTATACCAACCACTAACCCACTATATACACTAATATTATAGCCATCAAAGTTACATCCCAATCACACTAATCATACCAATCACTAACCCACCATATATACTAATATTATAGCCATCAAAATTACATCCCAATCATATTAATCATACCCACCCTAATTGTACCCACTACTGATTCACTATATACACCAATACAACAAAAAGACCATTGTTCTCCGCAAGGAGTGGCTGGCTTAGTGGTAAAGTGCTTTATGCCCATTTCTATCCTAAAACTATTTTAAACAATATATTTATCTTTTCAAAGCTTAGTCACCTACAAATCTTTAGAAATATTACCTGTTATAATTGTACAAAAGAAATTGTAATTCCTTCTCTTTCCTCTAACCCCAACAAAAGAAGCCTTTACTCCATCACCACCCCACCTCCCCATTTTCGAGTGGTTCTATCCGTATCCGAGTGGCTACAATATACCTCCCCTTTCGCAGAGATCCCAATATTATCAATCACCTGCTTCTAGTGACTACCTGATTACTGCCTTTAATAAAGCTTTATACAATTGATCACCCTTGCTCCCAGCAATTACCAGATTGTCTCACCTCTAATAAACCCTGATAAGCCCAATCGCCCCTGCTTATAGTGATTGCCAGTGATCTCCAAACCCCCTTTACTCTCTTTTCCAAGAGTAATTCTCTAATCAGCACCTTTTTGGTTCAAAAAACCTGCCTTTACCAGCCCTGAATCCTGCCTTGTACAAGGCCCTAAATAATCTCTGAACTATTTAGTATAAAATGAGTTGGATAGTATCGAATTTGCAAGCAGAAGTGGAGCAGTAAGAGTGTATGTAACGCGGCCGTTTGTTCACCGTTAGTATCCCAGCCGTAGAAGAACGGAACACTTGGCTATACCGGCAATTGTATATAAATAGAATTGGTAGTATAATCCATCCCTAGTACCCCCTGGGAGGTCGTGGTAGGCCGTCGTGGTAGGCC
>PQXJ01000711.1:0-12365 GCA_004786225.1 Botryotinia narcissicola | reverse complement strand
ATATTATATATTCGATTCGTCCCTAAGCTTAAACTGACTAAGTCTTCCACTATTAATAGAATATTAATACTATTATTATATTCTAAAATTAACCTGCAAAAGTGTATCAGGTGGCTGGTGCCCTTCTTTTTCGAAAGGTCGTTTTGCTATGGCGAATCCTGACCTCACTAGAGTCGAAGTTCTTGAAAAGATACTAGCATACACCGATAATGAGTCGTTGATTGAAGATTTTGGTGAGTCATTAATGGCAGGTCGCCTCGCGTTCAACATAGAGGGTCTAAAAACTCCTTACCAAGATGGGATACGTACCATTTAATTTCGACACCACCATGGCTCACTTGATCCTCAAGCTATTCTCAACTGGATACATGTGTGTATTAAGTTCGTGGAAAAAGCATGTTTTGCCAAACATGATGAATTGCTGGCGCAACTACGACAAGATGTCGCAAAGCCGATCGGCTTTGGTGAAGGACATCTTAGTACGATTGACTTCTTCATGCGGCTCGGTTGCCCAGCGCAAGCCTATTACTATTGTGCCGAGATGGTAACTGACAAAGATGCTTTTGAACAGAGGATTAAAGATGATGCAGCACGTCGCGAAAATTTTGTCAAATGGGCTCGCGCTCGTCTCATCAATCTTGCGAAGAATGCTGAGGAGGACAAGGGAAAGGATAGCTCCAAAGAATCAGAGCCAACCACGAGTAACTCTGAATCCACAGATGACAATGAAGCTAATCAGGACGAAGGCAGCAATATTGGCAAAAATTCATCCAATTCAAACGAGAATGAGTCATGATGTGTAGTTCATTGCCTCTGTTCTGCTTTCTCTCTTGACATAGTTGGCAATCGGCCTAAAGTCAAGCAAATAACTTAAGTAATAAACTATATAAAATAATTTCCCACATCTCTCATTTCTCTTTCACTCTCTTCCATTATTTTCCGGAGAAATATTTAATAGTGATTGAACTACTTTGTGAGCGTTCCGTAGAGTGTGATCGATTGCCTGTGATGAGTCTGACGATAGTTCTCTAAATTATATCGTGATAACATCAAAGTGTGACCTTTGTGATGTACGAGTTCCTGGAAGTCTCAAAATTAGAGAGCTCAGCAGTCGGTACCATGATTGTTTAGAAGTAGCTAATGCTCTCGACCTGAATAATTTGTTTAGTATATTTCCTTTTTGCTAGGTGCGAATAGATTGTGATCAGCTTCAATAAGAGTTGCATGACAGATAGCTGACGAAAGCGTCTATATTTACACGGTATATTAAGATACAGAGATACATTACAGTAACCATGCAAGTGTGGGAGCTTGATGAAAGAGAAGAAGATGGTTAAGTTACTTTCATTAGTACGACGGGGTGTAAACCCGATCGTGTGTCCACTTTCATGCATCTTATGCCCTACAAGCTATAAAAGAAAAGTTGCCGTTCAATATTATATGTAGTCGTGCATTAATTTACTAAAACGAAATGATAATCCGGATTTAAAAGGGGAACTATTCGCTTATGAGTCTTGCATCCAAGTTCCCAAGGAAAAAACTTTAATCAAGAATTCCCACATGAACACTGTTTTGAAAACATTTTTACTGATGACTTTGACATTCTAGAAACACATACTCAACCCTTACAAGACTTGATAGTTACCACACGAACATGCGTCTTGTCATTCGGAAAGTAGAGGGCCTTATCATCAAACGAAAAATTATCTTGTATCAACATGTCTCAACTAAGAGGGTTCTCCTCCATTGATAACAGCCCGAAAAACGTTTTTAACAACAACGAACCACTTGAGTGACCTCGGAGAAAAAAACCGGTATTTGCAAAAGGCGAATCGAGCTCCTATCTGATGGAGATGACAAACTTCCGGGTATCATATCAAATAGTCAAGTCGGGAACGACTGGTCAATCGTAGAATGCAAACTTTGGGTTTAACATACCAGCTACTAAGTACATTGTCTATCTGCTCATGACGCTCTGTACACCGCCACAGAATTCCACAATAGTGGGCGCCTACTTAATGCTTTGATGGCAAATGCAATACTTCGGCAAATGTTCACCAATGGATTTTGCGGATGCTGTTGTCACCGGTATTTACACAAAGTCCGGCGTAGACGAATTTCTTCAAGCTATGAGATTTTCCTGACAACAAAGAAACAATAAGGAAACACTTGTTCCTTTGATCCAATGGCTATACCTCGAGAGTCATCGAATGAGGGTAGGCGGTCGGTTCGCTGAGCATAGCTCAGCTTTGAGCCATTTGAGGAATTGTAATCAATCGTATTTCCCTTAAGCTTGAAAACTTTCTAGAGTTTTTCAATGACTTGAACAAAATGCAAGTATGTGAACGCGACATTCTCTCCTCCGCAAATTATTGCTGCGGATCACCTAATTCTGTTAATGTTGATCTGTCACCAAAAAGATATTCTCCTTTCTTCTGGACAGAAATATCTTTCTGCTGCCATGAGCACTTACTCAAGAATGTGTTAGTATTCCTTGCCGATTCTAGTACCGTCTCTTGGGGTCGTTTTATTACCATGTCGTGCGTGTATCTCGTGAAAGATGATGTGGTTTGTGAGAACTTCTTTTTAATTATTGAGGAGAGAAAGTCTTCAATGCAGCTTGGAGATCATGTGACGTTGATCCTGTTGTTCAACCTAGCGCTTAGGTTATGGTGGGGACTGCGCTTATTTTTTCTTCCTCAGAGATCCCGAAAAATTTCATTGTATAAATTGAGTAAAAATCTTTGAAATACTTCATTCATTTTTTCTATTAATCCTACTTTTTTTTTCTCAAGCTTTTTCTTAATTCTTTGAGCATTTCACCACTGTTAGGTGTCGAACAACCAATATTCTTCGCAACGGTGTTATATCGCTTCCATCCTTCGAATTCCTATTTATAGGATATCGATACTAGCACAAACATGTCATAAACACACAACAACCCTCCTCTCACCTCCCCCCTTCCTTATTTGAAACAATCAAAGATGGACAAAATAATTGATGCACGATTCGATCGAGTTGAAAAGGCTCTTGTCAATCTAATAGCTTCAATCTCTAAGTATAGTCCTGTACCTGCTTTAGCCCAAGACCTTGTTCTTGCGGATCAAGAGCTTAATGATGGATTATCACTTTGTACGTCTAGCCTTTTATACTTGTTCCGTCATCTTAATACCCGCCATTTAATTTCATTCATTAACAATCTCTTCGCAGTAAACCAGCATCAGCAGAATACCCATAAGCTTGGTACTCTCCATGCAACCTCTGCAACCCTCGATACGAAAATTCGCGACTTTCTCGTCCTTCTTACCAGCACACGAAGTGAACTTCTCAGCACCCCATTCTCTGATTATCCAGAGAACAAGAATCTAGTGGAGTATGAAGAACTTCTCAGCTATGCGCGAAGAATTTCCAAATACACAGCTCCGCCAGAGATTCGATCTTCTAAACCTGAAACATCATCACCGAAGCAAGAGGAAATTGCGACAAATGGAAGCACTACACCCAGTGTTACTGTGACTGGCAATGGAGCGAATGGGAACGCTATGGATACAGATGTCCCTTCAGTGACTCCTAATTGATTCAACCCTCCCGCTCCAAGTCAAGATCAAGTATCACAACAGCCTCCTCAGTCGCAAACGGCCCTTGATGCAGAGATTGTACAGGCTCTTAACACGAAACTCGATGATCGTCCATTCCAGCCATGGGCTCGTTAAGAGGATATCAGAGGGGGTGCATTAGCAAATATCCAAGCATTGCTTGACGGTGGGATCGATCCTGAAGGATGGGATCCCGAGCTTGAAGAACAAAAGAAGAGAGAGAAAGCTGAAGAGTTAGAGAGGGAGAAAGAGGAAGAGGCACAAAGAGTGAAAGAAGAGGAGAAACACAGAGCTGATATGGAGAGAAGGAATAACGCTATGAGTGCGAATGCAGGCACAGGCGTCGGCGCCGAGAGACCCAAGGTATTCCAACTGGATGAGTTTGATGACGACGATGATTGAGCGATATCGTAACCTTTGGTAAGTTCGGTGCTCTTTTTTCTTCTTTGCAATTTTTGATACGGAACTTTATGATGATGGTAAAAAATCGATTAGTCTTGAAGACAAAATACATGGTTACAAATATTACGCATGCGAGCCTCTCTGATTGTTCAGCTACATTTTATGTCAATTATTCGTACATAAGTCGAATGCAGCTAACACTCTGCTCTTAGAACGTAGTGACAGCCTGTCAGCTGTGTCATTACCCCTTGTTAAATCATCTCGTCGAGTTTCTCAAAATCTCAACCATCCATATTGTTTCACATCATTTTGATGAGATCTTCCAATCAGACTGCGTACTTCGTTGCGAGGAAGGAAATGAAACACAAGCGTCACCATATGTTGTCTCTCGCTATATGCAAAGACCGGACCTTTTTCCAGGCACAGTACGTTTCCCTTGAATTTTATTTTGACTTTTCGCACCACCCCGCAATGATTAGACACGAGTTTCATGCACCACTCATATAGCCTTCGGGTCGTTGATGAGGAACAAACCACTTTTGAGAATGAGCAATGGGATACAGCACCTCTTTTAATATGATTTGAAATTGTTGAAAGGACTTGCGCTAATCATTCTTATAGATAATTGCCAGCATTTTATTGTGAGTTGGTGGATAGTTATTGGTCTGTTGGATCTCGGGAAACAAGTCTTTGCCTCAAATATTCAATTCTAATATGGTTTCGACTATCCACGTAATATCTGATGGTCACAGAAAGTGTATGTCTCATGGTGGTAGCGTCTCACATTCATTTTCATAGGTTCACCCGGGGTGACATAGTAGCAGCAATAATGATAATCATAATAGACATCTTGAGTGGAATAACATCTGAATAGAAAGATAACCCTGCGTCCGATGCTACACTAGTGATCCCTCATCCTAATTAACATATGCAATGACCAAAAACCATCCAGTCGATGTTACCAGCATATCATTCATTAGACCATTTGCAAGCTCTTGTTTACATGAAATCGTTTGGATTGGCCATGCTATCATATCCTTGCACACTTTTGGTTTATCCCATTTAGACCTATTGAACACCGTACGCCCACGCCACGCTCCAATGAAATTATCAACTAATAAAAGTTCACAAAAGTCTATTCTTCCACCCACCCATCCATCCATAACCCTACCATACCCTAGGCGCAAGAAGAGCTATCGATCCATGCTGTGGTATCGTCAATTCTCGGGTGAGATTTCTCTCCTCTTCTTTCTCTCCATTCGCATATTGAATGACCTCGTTCCTTGATGTCAGTGGACAATTATGATCTTTCGTTAACTGTCCACCTTCTCTTTGGCGCATGTCCAGGATCTACAGCTGGGCCCGAGCTTGCTTGTAGTCTTGGTGAACCCCATAATCCCAAGGGAGCAACTTCATCTTCCTCTACAGCACTTATTTCTATCTCTTGGTTCTTCGCCACAGTTGCTTTATTATCTTCTTGATCGGCCGATGTCGATGTCGACGGTAGTGTCTTCGCGTTTGTTCCATCATCTCCAAAATTCAATATCATGCTATCACCATCCGTGTCATCATTTTCATCGACGGATTCCCTAAGCGGAGGAGTGGCGCTCCAAAGCCCAATGGATGATTGCCTGGCCGGTGTAAAGGTGCGAGGCTGAGAACTCGCTATGCTTGCTGTTCTTCTGATACTGCCCAGACTAGAGTTTACAGTCGTGGAACGATTTGGATCTGCAGGTTGACGTTCACGGAATGTAGACAGGTTTGCGATGGAAGGATTGCGGGAAGAGACAGTACTGTTCGGAGTAGATCGAAGGTGGTCTGTATTTGCTAATAGTTTTATATCATATTCGTTTGCGATTAATGAATTCTTCGAGTTTGTACGAGAATGTGCCTTAGATGTTGCCCCTTGGGATGAAGCGGGGATCTCTTCGGTAGTAGGTTTTCGGACGGCCATAGTTAATGATGCCATACCGACATCCATCAAGAGGGGTTGGTTGGTCAAGGCACCAATGAGGGCATTGCAACCAGCACCATGAGTGACCAGGATGAGAACCAAATCCGTATCTTCATCTTCTTGGTCTTCGTCAATGGAAAAGTGCTTTCCAAGCTCTGGACTAGAAGGTGTCTTGGTTGCCATTTGGTCAAAATTCTCACTAGTATTATACCAATCTAACATGCTGTGGAGGCCTTTGCGGAATCTTTTATGCATCGAGGGCCATTCTTCACCGTATTCACCACCATTTCCCCAACTCAAAGTCTCGCGCATGCTGTCCCATTGATAATCAACATCAACACATGCATCTCTAGCATGCGTAGCATATCCAGGTGGTATAGGATCAGACGTAGAAATTGCATAACTGGGAACAGGTGGTTGATAAATGCCGTGTTCAGAAGTGGGCAGATGGCCATCGGCCTTCAAGCCTTGACGACTCCCATCACTTCCCACGCTACTCAAACTGCTCGTTCGATCTCTTCTGGGTAGCGCATGGCTCAAACTCGATACTGATGGAAACTCTTTTTTCTCAGCTGTAATAGGACTTCCCCATCCACCCGGAAATGGTTGGAAGGATGAACCTTGGGCGGAAAAGTCTCGCACATGTATCAAGCTATTGTGGTCCTCTCTTCGTAACAAATCGGCTTTAGCACCAGCTACCATCATAATAGAGCTTGGGGGTGGAGTGATATGTTCGAAGTAATCTGGAGCCAGCCATTCTCCGAGAAATGCATCAACTCGTACTATCGATTTTTTTATGTTTTCAGTTTGTCCAATAATCTTATTACTCGAGCTCGACGCAATAGTTGTAGTTTCCAGGAGTGGGGCTAGTCTAGGCGAGTCTGTTGATGTAGTCGGACGAACTCTGGGTGACGAGTGCATCTGCGAACTTTTGTGTTGAGAATGCGTGGAAGGAGATCGCTGAGAGTGATGTGTGTGACCCGGGTTTTGTGCGAGGCCAGAACTTATGGCAACTGATGTCTGGACGCAGCGCAAAAATGTCGAGGTATGTATAATAACTTTGTGCCTTCTCTTTCTGTTTTTACCCCCATTTTGACCATCTCGAGCAATAAACTCATCATCCGTCTCGCGAGTTCGTAGGATGCTAGCTATACGGGCACCGAGAGCTCTTGATTGCGACCATCCACCATATGTAAGAGGCGGATCATATGGAGTCGGAGTTGTTAGGTACCATTGATTATCTGCTTGATCGAGGCGAGCACCATGTCTGTGTAAAGGGTTAGATATTACTGCCAGCAAAAGAGTCTTTCATGAGGACGTTATGTGAAATGGTAATGTTAAACATTGGTTTACACGGCTAGAAAAAGAAAACCCAATTTGGTAATGATGCAATTTGGACCGTTAAGAATCTCTTACCTGACAACAATGATAACATCCGGCGGCCTACCCATTGTTATTTGCTGAGAAATCTTCGATAGCAGAGCATGCAGTCAATGGTAAAGATGGCTCGTTGAGGTGATTATAAGAGGGATTTTAAAAATGAGCCGTCGATGTAGAGCAAATGCTTAGTGCAAAATTACCTTGGAATTAACTCAAGTGTCTGAGAATTGTTTGAAACGCGGGTCGCGCGGGGCGGGGCATGTCAGATCAGGTATTAATTTCAAGCCTTCAATAAAAGGCAGAAAGTAATCTAAGGCATTAATTTTCAGGAACATTATTGTGAACGTGCTGACGCGCCCAGGGGAAGCTCTGACGATTGGTAAGCTCTTGCTGCGCCTGTGCCTGCGTCTTTGCCTTTCCAACTGACTCTAAAGAAATCATCCCTAAAGATCCATCACATTGATTGTACAAAACGTTTGACAAGTTTGGCAAGTTGCCACAGTACAAGAGAAAATTCTGAAAAATAAACCCATTTCCATATTGAAATAGATTCCATCATGAGGTTAGCCAACTTCATCCACCTTCCCCTGGTGTTTGCGCCTCTATTCGCACCTTTACTTGCAACCGCAGAACATACAAGCAATTGGGCAGTCCTCGTATCAACTTCGCGATTCTGGTTTAATTATCGACATTTAGCGAATGTTCTCTCTCTCTATCGTACCGTCAAACGACTAGGAATTCCAGATTCTCAGATTATTCTTATGTTACCCGACGATATGGCATGCAATCCTCGTAATGCCTTTCCTGGCACAGTCTACAGTAACGCCGATCGCGCGGTGGACTTATACGGAGACAATATTGAGGTGGATTACAGAGGATACGAGGTTACAGTAGAAAACTTTATTCGGCTGCTGACGGATAGAGTTGGTGAAGAAATGCCGAGAAGTAAGAGGCTTTTGACGGACGATCGAAGCAATATCTTGGTTTATATGACAGGTCATGGTGGTAATGAGTTCTTGAAATTTCAAGACGCAGAGGAAATCAGCGCATTTGATTTGGCAGATGCATTCGAGCAGATGTGGGAGAAAAAGAGGTTTGTTTGACTTCGACCTCAGAGTAAAGCATACACTAATTATAATTCCAAAGGTACCATGAATTACTCTTCATGATCGATACTTGCCAAGCGAATACCATGTACATCAAATTCTACTCTCCCAATATCATTGCGACGGGCTCTTCGGAAATTGATCAATCATCATACTCCCATCATGCAGATAATGATGTTGGGGTAGCAGTCATTGATCGATATACATATTACAATCTAGACTTCCTTGAAACTCAGGTTCGAGAACCTGGAAGCAAGAAGACGCTGGGCGATTTATTTGATAGTTATGATGAATCTAAAATTCATTCGCATCCAGGTGTTAGATGGGACCTATTCCCAGGTGGAGAGCAAGGAGGTAGAGAAAGACTACTGATGGATTTCTTCGGAAATGTGCAAAATGTGGAAGTTGACAAGATTTCAAACGACACAGAATGGAAAGAGGACCTACTCTCACTAGGTAAGAAGATTGCTGAGCTGCGTGAACGAACTGAAACGGCTGAAAAGAATGTCACGTCCTCTGCTTCATTTTCAGGAGATCGCCCGACTCGCAAAATACGTGCTGCGAAGGTTGAAGTAGATGACTCTTGGTGGGGCAAGAAAACTGTGGGTGCATGGGCTTTAGCAGGATGTTCACTTGTTTGGCTTGCAGGAACATACTTAGAGTCGGCATAGGTTCTTGTATTTCATGCCCCATGTTATATGCTACCCGCTTTTCTATTGGCAGCTTCAATGATTGATTATTCTAAACATCCGAATTTCCCAAAAAATATTCACGCTAGAACCGCCTCGACTGCAGCATAATTTGTCCCGGAACCATGATGAATTTTTCGAAGTTTCAGGCCCGATAGAGTGAGCAAGTTTACCCACTGCTTTTCCGTTCTCTCACGTCCGCTCAGCGTCATCATCGTTATATCCATCCATCCAGCTTCGACATCGGCGGCAATTGGTGGAAGAACGATTTCCGAGATTACCAGTCTTGAGATCTCGGGTGCCATTGCATCGGCAATTACTTTCAGGATGCGTACACAATCAACATCTGGCCAGTCATGCAAGCATCGACGGATGTAGTATATTGGTGCACCTGATCATTGTTAATCATAACAGAGACAAGGCACAGATTCCACAAGGAAAAGAGAAATTGACAATACCTTTTATAGGTTGAGGTGTGAAGAAATCGTACTTCATGGTTGTCACTTCGGGAATTGTATGACCAATTGTATCGATCAACTCATCTCGTTCTTGAAGTACCACTTTACCCGGAACGTCTTTCACGAACTCCATGATTTGCTTCGTCACGTGTCCACTGCCGCCACCTATATCGACGACTAGCACAGTGTCATCGTTGGATGTAATCTCTTTCAACTCATCTTTGAATGGAAATATCCCCACTGTCCAATTCGTGGCTACGGTCTGGGCGATCATGGCCAAATTCAGGTTTTGGAATCGCTCCGGGAATGCTCCAATGTGCTCCCACATATTTTTCTCCCCAGTTTGGTGCGCGAAGCAATATGGATTGAGGTGGTGATCCTCTGGACTCTTGAAGCCATTCTCGTGGAAAAATTCGTACATTCGAGCATTTGCGAGGTTGTACTCATCAAACCTATTGATTTGCGTTAGAGTATAGTAATGGTAATTTGTGAAGCATCTTGGAAGGATGCGGAATGGCTTTGGTGGAATGGTTTCCTGACATTAATTTGAATATTCCCCTAAGTTCTGGGGCCATATACACCATAGAGTATGGTGTATGAGCATATTCCTCTTCCCCTGTCTCCGCAAATGGTCCTACGGCCGTAAGGACTCGCATGAATCGAACTGGTACGAATTCAGTTTAAAAGCATGTTGAATGTGGAACGTAAACACTTACCCAGCAGTTCTTTCTCTACGCCGAGTTTCTCCGCCAATGCTGAAGCGCTAGATGATGAGCCATCGGTGGGTAAAGCATCAAATACACCCATTTCCAAAACAGCTCTCAAAGTTCTTGAATGTACTGACTATTCATATGTGACGAATCTTAAGTCAGCTTGCATATTTCCCCTGCTCTAGCCACATATGTCATCACTCAATAGCAAAGACTCATCATCGTGATTGATATGCCTCATGAAAGCCAGACCTGTATTGCCAACACTAGTAGACTTACGTTTTCAAAATTGGAAAATACCATATCCACTGGACCCCTTACTTTCCTCACGAGCTTATCCGTTTTCATGAAGAGCTCTACATGCTTTTGGCTGATCTCTCCTTTGGATTGAATATCTTTTTTGGCTAGATTTGAAGTGGCCACTGATTCATAGGCATCAATCGCTTCACTGACTTTACTCAATTGCTCCCTCATACTTGCAATCTCTTGCGCCAATGATTCTGGGGATTTCTCCATGATGGTGACGATTGGTTGGCTGGATTTGCAGAGTGCTCCGTGCAAGTGATCTATGTAAGTCTTATCGGAGATTTAAGTTGCATGAATCGACCGGAACGGCAATCAGTGAGCAAAGGTTATGGATTGGGTAATGTTTTCGAATGGTATGGTAAGACAAATGCCAAATGCCAAATGCAGGATGCAGGATGCAGGATGCAAGATGCAAAAACTTGCGATGTGAAGAGTAGGGTAAATAGTGAATGTAGTGGTATGGTGTCACGAGTTATTTATAAGAGCGGACAGTGAATACCTAGGAAATCCTCTTACACAACATTGCCCGCATCTATACGCACACACAACCATACACACATGGTTATTCCGGCATTAAAACGTGGCATTCCCTTGGTATCTATGCATACATGTCACAACTTCTTGATTGCATTCGATCCATCATCCGTGAGTGACAAATGAAGACGAGGTGAGTGGAGTTACAACAGTTATACTAATGCTCAAAGTAGATGTGATCCGATAACATACCGACCATGCATATCTCATACAGCAAATTATAGATCCACTTATCGCAGGTGTGGACGGGAAATAAATGTCAAGAGGAAGAGGAGGAGGTCTTGAGTCTTGAGTCTTGACGCTTGAGAGGGTTCAATGATCAATCATCAATCAATCATCAATGGTTTCTTCACAGTGACTTCATTTTGGTGGCTCGCGTGGCGGTTTCAATATACTAAGAGATTATAACTAGAGATCAGAGAATACATTTAATTGGTCATTTGGAGGATGATTGATGGGTTTTGGCGCATGCTCAATTGATAATCGATATATTATATGATCTGTATCATATTTTATCATAAAAGTATCATAATCTTTCACATGTGTGTATTATCATTGAGGTCCACCAGTAGTTCATCATACAAATTTTACCATGCCATGCTCGAGCCATGTAATGATATTAGCTAGGTATAGGTATAGGTAGGTATACATAGTACGATTACCTTATACACACACCGCCGTTCCCAAAAGAAAATAAGAGAGAAAGGAGATACTTTGACAATGATTACTAGGTAGGTATATATAACAAACATTACCGTGAGTGAGTGAGTGTGTGAGTGAGTGTGTGAGTGAGTGTATTATTACCTGATTCCTAACACCTTCTCTGTACTCCACTCCACACACGTATATAAACACACATACACATACATACACACCTGTATACACATATATTTTCTGACCGGGGAGTTGGATCCTCCCATGCAATGATACCCTTCATCTACACCTCCCTTGATTGAAGATCTGATATGAACACATGAACACATGGACCTTTGATCCTTTGAGCCTATCACATAACACAATTGAATGCATCCTGAGATCTTTACCGCAAGTTAAACCAAGGAGCAGGAAAAAAATCAATTAAAAAAACTCGGAATTATCTCAAACTCGTTTATGTATCCATTTTATCCATTTCTAATCCATTTCTACCTTAATCCACCTCTATTCTCTATTCTCTATTCTCTATTCTCTATTCTCTATTCTCTATTCTCTATTCTCTATTCTCTATTCTCT
>PQXJ01000710.1:0-12433 GCA_004786225.1 Botryotinia narcissicola | reverse complement strand
ACTGAAAGAGCTAGTCTCTTTCGCATTCGCTTAATCCCTTTTATACAGTAGCCATTGTATTGAAGTCATTCCTTTGAAGTGAATACTCTTGTTCACACATTAATAGTACATTTTCCTATCAAAAATTTTGGTGGGAAATTATATAATTTATTATATAAGCTTCAATTTCCATTTTTATTAATAAATTGTTTTAAATATATATAATTCTTATACTTTAAAACTATGTCTTTTGATTTCAAACAAAATTATTGTTTATGTGAATTTTAATGAAATTATTAAAATCGCTTTTTTTAATGTGAAATTGTGCTTTTTTCTTAAATATCCTGTAGTCTGTGCACCCACTGATGGGCTGCTCGGGCTGATTGTTAAAGACCAGTTTTCGAACAATTGATTACCTAATCCGAGCCAATTTTTTCTTTGTCGATTTGTGATCCCCGCCATCAGTACCTACAACTTTATGGCCCCTCGAAGAAAATAAATCTTACACATTTTAAAAACAAAACAGCGACTTTACGCTTCGAAGATCATTGCAGAAAGAAAGAAAATATGGCCGAGAATATTTACGACGAAATCGAGATCGAGGATATGACTTATGATCCATTCCTACAAATTTATCATTATCCATGTCCATGTGGCGATCGATTTGAAATTGGCATTGCTGATTTGAGAGATGGCGAAGACATTGGAGTCTGTCCAAGTTGCAGTTTGATGATCAAAGTTATTTTTGAGGTGGTAAGTTTCACTCTTTTCGACGGGAAAAATTGCTCGAAGCCAACATGGTGGCATACCATTACGGCTTCTTTCATGTGAAAGATATTCTTGAAGTATATGCTAATCCTGCCGTGACGTAGGATGATCTACCGAAGCCGGAAGGAGATCAAGGTGGCCCTCAAGTGACGATTGCGACATGAGCAGGTTGATGATCCGAGGCTATTTATATCATGTATCGACCGGAGAATGAAGGCTTTGCTGGAATATAGAATAATTGAGGGTTATGTGAAAGTGAGGACAGAAATACTTTCCAAAACATAATTTGCGCCCAACGATGGGCGTTCAACCCAGCGCCATTCTGCGAAGAAACATTCCGCAAGAATAGAACCAGATTGGATCAAGCCAAGGTCACAGGGGACAAGCAATAATTAGAATTAGATCTCTAAGAGAAGCTATATTGTGTCTATAATGAGCAGGTAGTCAGAAATTTAGACTGTGTCCATTATTATCAGGTAATGCCCAAATTAAGAAGCTACCTCAATGTCTCATCGGTTTCCTATATTCATAAATCTCAAGTCGTGAAGATGCTACTTCCATAAAACGCCTGTTGATATTCGATTTAGAGCCCACCATTTGCAAAAACAAAAAAAACTGCTCTCGACATCCATCCATGGATTTGTCTAGGATGTGCAAGGTGATCACTCATCTCCTTGTATATCAGGATTGTATGAACTTGATAATTCTACGCCGACCTCATTCAAAAGTAGTTCGTTCAAAGACGACCCATCTCTCAAGTATATCCACTCCCCTGATCCTGTGCCTTCTTTTGAATCTTGACCCTCACTCGTAATCACGAAATCGTAGCGCTTTGGCCCAGATGTGGGAGAAGAAAGCCAAATTTGTTTGTTTGGTGGCTGCTTGTTGATGACATAGGTGTTGATGGGTGGAAATGAAAGTGTAAGAACCCCAGCCTACAGATCTCAGTCAATTCTATGAAATCACCTCATAGAAGGCGCGTGAGCCTGGAGAAGAAATATACGCTGTATTCGACATCAACATCTTCCCTCTCCTCTTGCAACTCCTCTAACTTCTCAACCATCATGTCCATGTACTTATCCGATAACTCATTGTATTGTTCTTGACTGAGCTCAGCAGCTTGTTTAGGTTCTGGTTTGCTTTCCAGTATCTTAGGTTGAGGATTCTCGGATTCCGGGGACAATCCTTTGCCCACTTTGTTCGAAGTTGTGATAGGGCGGTAGGTTTGATAAACAACACTTGGTCGAATGGTTGGAAATGTTCGACCGCGCGCAAGGAAATTTCGAGACGTGCCACATTGACGGGGTGCACAGCGAAGAATCTTTGCGAGGAATGTGCGAGTCATTGTTTCGTTTGAATGGAATGCCTTGTAGGGTAGAAGAGGAGGATTAATAGAGTTCTGGTGGATAGATGAATTGATTGTTCCAATTCTATTTCGTAGGGGTTGATAAACAGATTGATCGCACAGAGCTCAATTGAATTAAGCTTTGAGCTAGCTACCCCACGTTTTTTCGCTTCATTGGCATATCGTGATTTCCACACCACGATCCTATCACCTGCATCGTGATCAGCCTTCTTTTATCGGCCTTCGACATAATACTTTGCAAACCATAAACTCATTTGGTTCTCCATATACTTGCACTCAAAGATGATCAACGCAGTTCTTGTCTTCAACAATGCTGGGCAACCACGGCTTACAAAATTCTACACACAACTAGTGAGTTCCAGCCACTCACCACCCTCCAAATAATCTTTACTAAAAGCCCAACCAGGAAACATCAGTTCAACAGCGACTTATTTCAGAAATATTCACACTCGTCTCTAATCGTCCTTCGTGCTCATGCAATTTCCTTCCGCTTCCACCTCTTCTCGCCTCCTCCTCCACATCCAAAACAGATTCATCTCCTCATAACGATATTCCTTCCCTCGTCACATATCGCCATTATGCGACACTATACTTCATCATTATTTCAACATCTACCGAATCACCACTTGCTCTTATTGATCTGATACAAGTATATGTGGAGGCACTCGATCGTTTATTTGAGAATGTATGCGAATTAGATTTGATCTTCAATTTTGAGACGCTGCATGCAACTTTGAGTGAAATGATCGTCGGCGGTGTTGTTATCGAGACGCAGCTAGAAAGAGTTGTGGAAGGTGTGAAGGCACAGGGGAAGGTAGCAAAGAGATTTTTGAATGAAGGAAGGGGCGGAGCATTAGGGGGTATGGGAATGGTGGGGAATTTTGCCTGGGCTACTCGATGAAAGTTAGCGACTGTTTTTGTCACACACAAGACCAACTACAATAAGAGAACGCCCATGTTTAAGCAAGACCACAAGATTGCAGAAATACTCGATCGAAGGCTGGCAGCGAGGAACATACCGGAGGGCATTTTTAGAGGGCATTTCAACACTCTCATACCAAAGTTGGTTTATTAGTTGGAGTAACATAAGTCTCATATCTACTTGTTATGAGCACAAAAGAGCCCCCCCAAACGCTGTCAGCACACCGCTCTTCTTGGTTACATATATATCACCACCAAACTGTGCTCTCAACATTTAACAATGATTCAAGGTTGCAGAGAGTGCCTTCGAGTAAACGAGATCTATGAAGGAATGAAGAGCAAGCAGGGATATATTGTGGAAGATTTCTGGTCCATGCATCATGTACACTTCCAGCCCATTGGTATCTAACGCCTCCACGCCGAGAATATACTACTACAAATTATACAATATCGCGACGTTCTAGCACAGCTTCGTAAACATGACCTGTGCTTCAGGTGCTATTCTTTGCTACAGGTGATACATCTTCGGCTTGATTTACACGTTTGTGAACTTGGTCCTTTGACCACAGTGATCCTGTAAGTCCAAAAAACCATTCCCGAACCTGTGATTTGTCAATACTTCATGTCTTTATTAAATGCATAGGTGTTCATACTCCTTGAAATGGTGCCCCCTCGTGAACCAAGTTGTCCTTATTCCAATCCGCGAAGAGCACTCCGTAAACTATCACAACTGTTTCCCATATATCAGCATTCTGTAATCTGATGTACCCTTTCATAGTCTACCCACATAGAATAGAACTCAATTGTGCAACTTTGACACCTTTTTTCCATCTCGGTCTCGCCCACTTGAGCTTCGTTCTCCTTTTGTATCTTCGTTCAAGTCGGAATTGATGCTTTTGTGATAATTTGGAGAAATCGGGAGGCCACAGTCTTTTTGCCTTGTAAGGATTTGTGTTCGGATCATATGGTAGCTCTAACCGGGTCTGCTGGGCAGCACGTCTAACAAGTGTGCGGAACATTCTTGTTGATGCTATAACTATGGAATTGTTTCAAGCTTCAGTTGAAGCTGGACGAGACTGTAATTGTTTTGCCTTAGGCATCTATGCATAAACATCCCACCAGCCCGCAATTTCTCAGTGGGTAACCCGAATTTCAGTGCGGTCTCTCTGACTCAGTGAAACTTTTAAAGCAACAGCATATACTCCGCAGAGGGGATATTGAAAGGTCTAGAATTTCAATATCGCAATCATGGCAGCTGTTGAAGCCACTGCGAAGGCTTTGGAGAATGCCACAATCTCCAAAACCAAGGAGTTGAAAGGTGTAAGTACCCCTCAATTGGCTGATTCACAATAGTTATTAACCACGAATCCTTTTAGACTGAGAAGAGAGACAAACTTATTGCAATCGAGAGAAAGTACCAAGCACAATGGGAAAAGGATGGTGTATTTCAACCAGATGCTCCTTCAACTTCCGATGTTCCCCTCCACTCTGTCTCCGCCGCAGAGTTGCGCGAACAGCACCCTAAATTCTTTGGTACCATGGCATATCCTTACATGAACGGCACTCTTCATGCTGGTCACAGTTTCACCGTCAGTAAGATCGATTTTACTGCAGGTTTCGCACGTATGCAAGGAATTAGAACTCTGTTCCCTATGGGTTTCCATTTGACAGGTTTACCTATCAAAGCAGCCGCCGACAAGCTTGTGAAGGAGATCAAGCTTTTCGGAAAGAACTTTGAGAACTACAAGGAAGAAGAGGCCTCGGAAGAGAAGACAAATACCCCTACGCCAACCACCCATCACGAAGACGTCACTAAATTCACCGCGAAAAAAGGAAAGGCTGCCGCAAAAGTTGTTAAGATGAAGTACCAATTCCAGATCATGGGGGCATTAGGCATTCCATTAGAAGACATCCATCAATTTGCAGACCCACATTACTGGGGTGCGTACTTCTCTCCTCTGTGTAAACGAGACCTTACGAATTTTGGAGCTCGTATTGACTGGAGGAGATCGTTCGTTACAACTGACGCCAATCCATATTACGATGCTTTTGTTCGATGGCAGATGAATCGTCTCAAGGAGCTTAAGAAAATCAAGTTCGGAAAGAGATACACAATTTACTCGCCAAAGGACGGACAACCATGCATGGACCATGATCGAAGTGATGGAGAAGGTGTTGGCCCACAAGATTACTTAGCTATGAAGTTGAAGGTCTTGGAATGGTCGTCAGAAGCCGAAGCTGCTATCAAGGATAAGGTACCAGCGGATGCGGATATTTTCTTTGTACCTGCTACTCTTAGACCCGAGACGATGTATGGTCAAAATTGTTGTTTTGTCGGACCTAAGATTACGTATGGTGTTTTCAAAGTTTCAGAAAAGGAATACTTCGTAATTACCGATCGCGCAGCAAAAAACATGTCGTATCAAGATATTTTCTCTGAAAATGGTAAAGTCGACAAGGTTGCAGAAATTGTTGGTTCAGCATGTGTTGGAACCTTGGTCAAAGCTCCTCTCTCTGTACACAAGGATGGTATTAGAATACTTCCTATGGAGTCGGTCCTTCCTACCAAAGGTACTGGAGTTGTCACCTGTGTACCATCTGACAGTCCAGATGATTACGCGACTATTATGGATCTCGCGAAGAAGGCGGAGTATTATGGTATCAAAAAAGAATGGGCCGAATTAGAAATTATTTCTGTCATCAATACGCCTTCATTTGGAGATATGTGCGCTCCGTTCTTGGTGAAGAAGCTCAAGATTGCTTCACCAAAGGACAAAACAAAATTGGAAGAGGCAAAAGAGCTTGCTTACAAGGAGGGTTACTATCAAGGTACCATGACATTTGGAGAGTTCAAGGGAGAGAAGGTCGAAGTTGCCAAACCTAAGGTCAGAAAGCAAATTATCGACGCTGGTGAGGGCTTTGCATACTCAGAACCCGAGCGAAAGGTCACCAGTCGATCTGGAGATGATTGCTGCGTTGCATTGATGGATCAATGGTACCTTGACTACGGAGAGGACTCCTGGAGAAAGGAGGCCCTCGCACATGTTGATTCTGGTTTGAATACTTACTCGCAAGAGACCAAAAACGGATTTGAAGGTGTCCTCAACTGGCTCAATCAATGGGCTTGTGCCAGAACTTATGGTCTTGGATCGAAACTTCCCTGGGATCCTCATTTCTTGGTTGAAAGTTTGAGCGACAGTACCATTTATATGGCATACTACACCATCGCTCACTATCTTCACAACGATATTTTCGGTAAGACTCAAGGTCTTGCTGGAATAAAAGCAGAACAGATGACAGACGAGATTTGGGATTATGTCTTTGCTCGTCGGGATATAAGCGATGAAATCTTGAACCAGAGCAAGATTCCAAAGGAGACTCTCGAGTCTATGAGAAGAGAATTCGAGTACTGGTATCCACTTGACCTTAGAGTATCAGGAAAGGATCTTATTCCTAACCATCTCACTTTCTTCCTTTACATTCATATTGCCATATTCCCTCCAGAGTACTGGCCTAAGGGTGTCCGTGCTAATGGCCACTTGCTCTTGAATGGAGAGAAGATGAGTAAATCTACTGGTAACTTCATGACATTATTTGACATGATCAACAAATATGGTGCAGATGCCAGTCGTATCGCGTTGGCTGATGCAGGAGATGGAGTTGCAGATGCTAATTTCGAGGAAGACGTTGCTGATAACAATGTTCTCCGTCTCTACACCCTTCGAGAATGGTGTGAGGACATGGTCAAGGATCAAAATAACCTTCGTACTGGGGAGAAGAACGACTTCCTTGATGCACTCTTCGAGAACGAAATGAATGCTATTGTTCACGAATGTCGTCAACATTACGAAGCAACAGACTACAAACTGGCCCTCAAATTGGCTCTTTATGACTTCACAGGCGCACGTGACTTCTATCGTGAAGCCAGCATCGCTGCCGGTATAAAGATGCACAAAGATCTGATCTTCCAATATATCGAGCTTCAAGCTCTTCTTCTGGCTGTCATTGCACCTCATTGGTCTGAATATATCTGGCTCGAAGTCCTCCACAAACCCACTACTATTCAAAATGCCCTTTACCCCGACGTCCCAGCTCCAATTCCAGCTCTCAGTGCTGCTCGCGATTACGTCCGCTCTACATCCTCGAATATCACTTCTGCAGAAGCCGCTCAACAAAAGAAGAAAGTAAAAGGAAAGGACATCGGATACGACCTCAAGAAACCCAAGAAGCTTACCATCTTCTCTGCCGCTAAATTCCCTGTTTGGCAACAAAAGTACATCGACCTTGTTCGCGAATCTTGGAACCCAGAGACAAAGACTGCTAATGACAAGGAATTAAATGGAAAGATTGCTAAGATGGGTGAAATGAAGAAAGCTATGCCTTTTGTTCAAGTCTTGAAGAGAAGATTGCAAAGTGGTGAGGCTCCAGAGCAAGTGTTTGAGAGAAAGTTGGCCTTCGATGAGAAATCGACACTCAAGAACATGGTAGCTGGCCTTAAGAAGGCGGCTGGACTGTCGGTGATAGAATTAGTCATTGTAGATGGTGAGGAGGGCGCAAAGAAGGGTGTTATCGTCCCAGTTGAGGGTGGTGAGGAAAAGGAGTATGGTACTTTGCCAAACATGGCCGAGCAAGCAATTCCTGGCGGTCCAACCTTCTTATTCGAGAATGTTGAGGTTTAAGCAGTAATTTAGATATCAAATTGAAGTTTTTTTAAGTAATCTGGATGTTTCAAGTGATCTGAATGTCTTAATGATCTGATTAACCGGATCTGAAAAGGCTTTTTTAGAGCTTCCAAGCTTTCAAGATTCTACATTTTGATGATTTGAAAGTTCGAATTCAGCTCATAGTTCTAGATTCTAAATATTCTAGTGAAGGATTCCAATTTTTAGTTCATCGCGCAAGAATCAAATTGTATGAAATATATAATTTGGCTGCTGACAGCATTAAGCTTGTGAAGAAAATTTGCGGCTGTTCCTCCGTGAATTTGATTTAGCAACGAAAAACTTCTGATGGAGCATCCGGAACTCTGCATCACTCCAGCGGACCCGGGTTTCAACCATTCGTTTGAGGGTGTAGCTATATTTAGATCTGTATGGAATGTAGATGCATAATGTGTTGATTGCGATATGAAGAGGTCTCATATTCCGAATGCGTGTATGGAACGATGAGCGCGGCTTAGTGTGCTAAATGGCAAAAATTTTGAAGCTAATCTTTTCTTGTGGTCAGATCTAGATGGTTCGTAATATCTGGTTCGCGGGTGAGTATTTGTTCGTTTATGGTTTTATGTTTGGTGGTCTTCGTGAATACTTTCACTCATGTATTCCGATTTCTCAATACATTTAATTTACTCTTCCTTCTTTACAACTATCTATCTATTTATTTATCTAAACTACCTCTTGAGTTTGATTGAATTCATTATTTTCATGTGCTTAGAGCGATCATTTTAACCACTGCTTACTGTAAATTTATGAATACTAGTCAAGGGCTGCTTCAAATCATGCCCCTGGGAGGATGGCACAAGTTGTTCTTTTACTCTTTTTTCTTGGTTTGCTATTCTGAAATTCTTCGTATCTGATAGATAGGAAATGCGCCGGATATTTTTATTTGCGATAAAGGCAATAGAGAGTGTATGTAGTGTGTAGACCGCCAAGGGAGATCGTAAAAAGGCCGAAAATATTGACGGTACAAAGTTCGCAGGTGTACAGAGAACGCAGACACGAGCTAAGTTGGAATTCGCTCCTTATAGAGCAAAAGAGAAACAAAGTTTGCAGACATAAAAAAGCATTGAAGACCCGAGAATTGCATGCAGCAATGCCCGAGTTCGGCATGCTGAAGAATGCGGACGGCTTAAGTGAGACTGGAAGCATCTCCGTCGGTCTGGAGTCTGCGAACACAAAACTCATTAGCTGATATCGAAAATTAGGAACTTGATTGCGATGGGTAATCTTGGATGGAAAGAGGTGATGAACACGAATATTGGAGGATTTTTAGTCGGTTCAAGTGCAGATTTTCGAAAGCGGATATTCAAGGAATAAAGTGAATTTGCCTGCTATCAAGCTTGAGCAAGCAGTCGATCCGTCAGTCTCAGTATGTTTCCATAAATAGCTTTGCTCCTATCCCCATATCTGTTTTCGTAATCGATACAGAGGAAGCTAGAATCATAAATTGCTTTGTTCACGTACTGATATCTTACCATCCTCTACGTTTCCATGATGAGGTCTCTCCAAATCTATTCCTAAACTGAGTTCACTCCCTCAATCATGGACGTCATATATGTGCAAACGATCCCAATATCTATAGATAGGACAATTTGCCCCCTAGACGCACGCTTGCGGTAATAATCGGATAAAGAAGCTCTCCAGAGAGGTAATTGTATATAACCATGACAATCATGTCTGGGCTATGTTTTGGTCTCGTGAAACTTTTCTCATCAGATACCTTCGTTCTAAAGTTTAGAATTCCGATACCTCTCTCGTTCGAACTTTCCAATATCAAGCGTTTAGAATTACACTGTCAAGATGCGTTTTCACTACGCTATTGTAGCGGGTCTCGCTACCCTTTCGCTCGCGGCTCCGCAGGCTGAAATTCAAGGTCAAATTGATAGTGCTCTTGCTGAAATCAATGCAAATACCAATGGAAATGGCAATGGAAACGGCAACGGAAACTCAAACGGTAATGCCAACGAAAATGGAAATAGCAATTCAAACAGCAACAGCAACACCAATGTCAATGAAAACACAAACGTGAATGTCAACGACAACGAAAACGACAATGGTCACCATAGTTCCAAACCCGTCAAGCCAACTTCCGAAAAACCACCACCAACTTCTCATAAACCTCCACCAACCTCTCAGAGACCTTCCATAACAACCATCAGAAGCACCATCGATATCACTTCTACCATAACAATCCGTCCAACCAGCACCGTTCAACCCACAACTCGATCAAGTTCTTCATCTGGCTCCTCAACAGGTACTATATCTGGTATTACAACCAGCCGAACATCAACTTCTAGCACCAGCAGAAGCACCTCTGAGTCGTCTTCAAGAACTTCTAGCACTTCCAGTACTTCAAGAAGCTCTTCTTCTTCCACTTCTTCTTCCATCTCGTCCTCTTCCTCTTCTTCTTCCTCCTCATCCTCGTCAGGCACTGGAACTGGCACCCGATCTGGTCTTACAACCACTCGTGAAAGTTCCCGGACCGGTAGTGCTACAGGTGGAAGCTCCGGCGCCGTCACTACGACTTCTCCTCCACCCGTTACCACCGCTACCAACACCGGAAGCGGAACCGGTGGCAACTCCGGCATCGTTTCTACACCCACAACCCAAATTGTGCCTCCTCCCCGAACAACCACAAATGTTGTCCCACCTCCTCTCATCCCAACCACAAATGTGGTTCCCCCTCCTCAAACAACCACAAATGTTGTCCCACCTCCTCTCATCCCAACAACCAATGTGGTTCCTCCACCTGTTGTAACCAATACTGGTACTCAACAAGGCAGCGTCGTTCCACCACCAAACACCAATTTCCCCGAAATCACCATCCTCCCCGTCCTCACAACAATCACCACCGTCAACCCACCCATCACAACCATCACCTCCATTCCCATTGCCCCCATTTTCCCTATCGTTCCTCTCACCATCTCAGCCAACAACAGAGTTCAAACCGTCCAAGGTGTCGAAATCACCGTCAACGGCCAAGCCACTGTTGTACCTGCCACAGAGGGTCCCGTCAATATCGTCTCTACAACCGTTGTCTCGGGACTTACCCTCACGACTACAATTCCCGCTGGCGTCATTACCACCTTTACATCTGCCGGGCAAACATTCACGACCCTGGCTCCTGGAGGCGGACCTGCTGAAACTAGTGCTGGAGCTATTCTTGGACAATTTACCGGTGGTGCTGAGAGAGTTAAGGCACTTGAAGGCGGTGCTGTCATCGGACTTGTTGGCTTTGCTGTTGGAGGATTATTGTTACTTTAAAGTTTCCATTTTGGATTTTATCGATTTGATGTTTTGAATGATTTTTGCTGAGACTTTTCTTGGATTTGGATTTTTTGGATTTTTTTCTTGTTTTGCGTTGATATCTTAAACTGGTATTGCTTGCGTCTGATGCTTTGTTTGCGAGTAATTTCACAGGGTGGTAATGGACGAGAGGGGAAAACAATGGATACCTAATGCGATAGCAAAGATCGTTATGATTAATATAAATACACGGCAAAAAGATAATGCATTATAAATGTTTAATTTATACATATCAAATTGGTATGTTATTAGTATCTATCTGAGCGTGAGATATCTATTATCTGTGGTGTACTTCGAGAGAAACGCTTATAGGTGCAAGACGTGTTTGGGAAAGCAGAAGGGTCCTTCTACTGATTCGTCATTGGTACTAAGTAGTATTATATACCGCATGCAGCATCCAGTCCATGAAGATATGTATCAAAATATAGAAAGAACATGCACAATTGTGTGCATACAATTTTCCATACTGTGGTATATGTAACACTCCCAAAGCGATACCCTGTCAGCATCAGTAAAACTACACGTCAACTAATCATCACTCCATCTCTTGCTACTCACCTCTCGCCTGACCTTGGCCCACTGTACCCACCCACCACTTACTCTCCTCTCCCTCCACCTTCATTCATCATCCGCAATTTTCCATTCGAACTCGGGTTCAGATTCAGACATGCAACAAAATCTTTTCCACACCCAGTTCCTCGCTCTTCCCCCCCACACTTTGCCTCCCATCCAATACCATACACCGCACAAACTCGGGCCCAAATTCAGACATGCAACAAATCCCTTGATTTCTCCTTCATCACCCGTACTACTAAACATCTTCCAACCCCATTCGCTAGTAAATATTCATGAAGGATTCCCATCGTACGACATCATACTATTTCGCTTAGAAATCGTACGACTGTTGTTGGTGGTTGTGAGACGCTTATTTTGCCTATTTTGCCACTTTCACAGGGGCCAACAGGAATAGGCGAGGATCATAAGTTGTAGATGCAGTACATTTGATTAGTAGGATGGGTAATGGAAGGAAGATGCATATTATCAATGTGCAATTGAAGGAGGCATTCACGGTGGTTGAGCAGTATTCACGAAATCGCAACATAGTGAGGTAGCATATGATCTTTTAAAGTATAATAATATTGGAGAACTAAATTGGAACACGGGAAGTTTGAGAGAGAGAAAAAACGAAATCAACATACGCTGTGGAAGGCAATTTGCCTGTTGGAGTACAAAATCTATTGAATATGTTAGTAAAGTTGCTTCCAAGTATTTTCAAGAATATAATGATGAAGTTGAGAGTAATCAGACAGCAGTTGGTACTTTTTTTGTCCACATAGAAGATTACAGAACAGGTCTGTGAATAAGGTATATCATC
>PQXJ01000709.1:0-12474 GCA_004786225.1 Botryotinia narcissicola | reverse complement strand
GAACCTAAAGCTCTCTTCTTTACCATTAGGCCACAACCCCAAAAGGGACAATTTAAGAGTGAAAGCTCTTAAAGAAGAGAGTCTATATACTAGAATAATATGACTCATCACATCACCCCCCCCTTTAGGGATTAATCGCCCTCGATCGATTAGTATTAATTACCCATAAAAACGAATCAGATTACTAGCAAACATGATCTAACCCTAACTCCTTGATATTCATTTTTAAAAGACTATATTTTTTAAAACTATTCCTTAACCTATCTGGATTGGTTTTAAATTTATATATTAGAAATATACCTATTTCGACACAACCTTCAAAGGTTTCAAACCTAGCTTATGTCTTAGATTCTACTAGGAATATACTTACCCTGGTACAACCCTATAAAGGTTTCAGATCTATATATTAGAAATATGTTTACCCTGATACAACCTATCCCAGAGGTTTCAGACCCATTTCTTTCCTAGAATAGGAATATACCTACATTAACACGATCTCTGTGATTGGCTAAGAAATGACCTGTGATTCTTAAATAATATAACGAACCTAAAGCTCTCTTCTTTACCATTAGGTCACAATTCTAAAAGGGACAATTTAAGAGTGAAAGCTCTTAAAGAAGAGAGTCTATATACTAGAATAATGTGACTCGTCACACCTTTCTTCTTTCCTCTTTCCCCTTTCCCCGCGCTCGTACTCGTTCCCGTTTCCATTCTCGCTTATATTCCCCTATTTCTTTTTCTTTACTTTTAACATTGCTCATATTTATTTTTCATTATCTTTATTTTCAGTGCCTGTTAGAGAATGCTTTTGTGTTTACTTTTACTTTTACTTGTATTCGTTCATTCAATTTATTTATTTATCTATTTATCTATTCAATTCATCCACCCACTTAATGCATTCACTTATCTAATAACTTAATCCATCTACCTACTCAATTCATCTATCTATCAATGTATTTTCTAATAACTATATATCTCATAACATTTTTCCCATCTCATCCCATCCCATTACAGACCACACCTTTCATTCCATCCAACTACAAAGCATTTCTCTTGTTTTTCCCATCTTTTCTCATTTTTCTCATTAGATATTATATCACCATTACCATCACAAATACCTTTTAAACCCTCAAAATCCTCTTCTCAAATCCTATCATCTTATTTTATTCATTCTATTTATCTCCTTTATTTATCTACATCCTAATTACCTTCCCCCTCACTCTTCCACAACTTTTCTTTTCATTATTACAACCTCAGTTTCTCGGTTTTTCCGCCTTTTCCTTTTTCTTTTCCCTTTCGATTTCTCTGTCCTTCTCCATTCCACATAGAGGAAATCCAAAACCAAACCCATACCTAACCCCAAACCTAAAGCCCAATTCCCTTCCTTCCTCCTCTCCTTCCCCGTAATCCTCCAATCATTCATTCCTTTCCTTTCCTTCTTATTTCTCCTCCCCTTTCCTTTTTCTTTTCCTTTTCTATCCAATCCGATCCAATTAATCTCCTTACAAATTTTCAGCTCATTTATTTATCTTATTCAATCATTTTATCTAACCATTTTACTGCTCCTTATTATCTATCTCTCTTTTCCCCTCCTCTCCCCCCCCCGTCTTCCTCTGCTCCTCCTTCCTCATTTCTCATTTTTTTTCTTTTTTTCACTAAATCCAATATTTATCATGATATCATACCATATCCCATCATATCCCATCCTATCAAACACCTCCAATCCTATCATATTATATCCAATATCCCCATTATATCACATCCTATAACATAACATCTCCCTATAAATCTCGTTTTAATTATTAATCAAACCCTTTATTATGAGACAATACAAACAATACAAATTCTTCCATTACAACCCTCCTCTCCCCTCTTCTCCCCACTTCAAATCATTCTCTCTCATTGTTGTTATTATTACTATTATCCTGGTTACTTCTACTCCTACCCCTATTTTATTCATCTCATCCATTCTCTCTATTCTCTCTATCTCATTCTCTCTCACCATCACTCCTCTTCCTCCTTCTTTCCTTCCCCTTTCCTCCTCCTTCCCTCCCCCTTACTCTCTCTCCTATCTCCTCTCCATCTCTCACTTAAATAACATCTCACTAATCACCAATCATTAACCCCCAACTTACCCATCGCCTTACACTCCACAACTCCCCCTTCTCCCTTCTCCCCTCTCTCCCTTCTCCCCTCTCTCCCTTCTCCCCTCTCTCCCTCTCGCTTAAATATTCAACCACCAATCATTAATCATCAATTTTTTTGTAATCTATAATTCTCTCCCCTCTCTTTTTTATATATAATACTCCCAATTCAGCTTTTTACTAATCACCAATACCTAATACCCAATCACCAATCTCCTTACAACCCATCAATCCAACTCTTCACCAAACTACCATATTATCTACCTCCTTACAATTCATATATATAATTCAAAATCCAACTTCTCACACTCCAACTCCTTATTAATTATAATCCTTTAATATCCTCACAATTCAACTCCTCACAATCCAACACTTGACTAATCACTAAAACCAATCTACAACTCTCTCTTCTTTTTCTTATATATACAACTTGTAATCTATCACTATCCACAATCCACAATTCACAACTGCCTCCCTCCCTCCCTCCTCCCCTACCTCTTTTTCTTATATATATACATACATAAATATACAACTCACCAACTCATCAACTCACCACCTCACCTCACCACCTCACCACCTCACCTCATCCACTCATCTATTCATCCATTTATCCACTCACCACCCCAGCCCCAACAACATCCCCAACAACATCCCCAACAACATCCAATCCATGCCTCTTCTTCACCCTCTAAAAGAAAATAGAAGATAAAAAGAGAGAGTATATCAATAAATACACATCTACCTATCTATCTATCTATCTATCTATCTACCTACATCCACATTACAAAAAACCTAAATCCATTCATTCATCATTCATCAATACATCAAAGATTCCTTTACTCCTTTACTCCTTCATTCCTTCATTCCTTATATTCATTCTTTCATTCATCCATCATCCATCATCCATCATCCATCATCCATTCACACTTCACAATTTTAAAAATCATAAAACAAAATCCATCGTCCATCTACATCCCACAAAATCAAAATTCACACAACTCAAACAAATATCTAAACATCACATAAATTTAATTGTTGTTTCAATTTCTGTAATCTCTCTCTCTTCCTCTCTCCCTCTGTATCCATAGATTCAAGGAAAAGAAGAAAAAAAGACCAACTACTATCAAATCACCTCCTTCAACACCATTTGCCCAAATTACATTTTCCTTCAACGCCAGTTTCACCCTATCCCATGTCATTCCATTCATTTCATTTCCAGGAGACCAAGAAAAGAAATTGAAACGAAAAGACTCCTCCTTGCTTTCAATCAAAAAAAAGTCAACAAAAATCATTCCAAAAACACCCCATTTCCCAAATTTCCTATGCGCCTCCCAACCATGAACTCAGAATCTTCCCATTCTTTGTCATGTATGCGTGTACTTTTGTCAAACCATCAAATATGGTGATCATATCAAAACCCTCCACCCCTTCCCAGCGCCTTTAGCATGGATATACGCCCCCACCATGCATGAGTTTATTTCCGTTGTAATCATGATTTTTGAAAAAGAATTCGGCTCAGGATTTTGAAACCAGTCCATGGAATATTAGAGGTAAGAGTAAAATATGTATAAAGGAACAACAGGGGAATGAAGATCATACCAATATGAAGAATTACTTTCACCCAAAGGAAAAGCGTAATGGGTTGCTGGATCCAAATGATCCATGAAGTACAATCGAAAAAAGAAGCATTTTAATTTACAACCTAGAGGTAATTGAAAAGTATATTCGTGGCGTTGAAGAAGTTACGTGAATATAGTGCGCCTTGTGATAATCCATAACTGCGAGAGGAAATGTAAAGAGCATAGGTCTATTACATGTTAGGATTTTGGGATGGTGGCATGGTACCTAAACCATATGGATTTTGTGATTGATGCATTGGCGGCATCTCTTCGTAGATAGGAGGAACGATGTATTGTGCAATTCCTTGTTGAATACCAATAGGAGTATCCTTGTGAGCGAAGAGCATGGTTTTGAGTTGCATAATTTCATGAGCCATCTGTTGAATTTTTTGATGCAGAGACTCATTTTCGTTGGTATACGTATCAACCTTACTTTGTAAGTTGTTCAACCATTGCTTCTTACGCTGTCTACATTTAAGAGCAGCAACCCTAGGAAATTTGTTAGCGAGAAAAACAATGTAAAGAAAGAAGAAATCTACCTATTCCGTTCAAGGAAACTTTTTCTCTTTTCATCTTCAGTTTCTGGCTTCTTTGGTTTGCCATTGTTGTTGTTGTTATTATTATTATTCTCTTCCTCTTCAAACTCAAGTTGGTCATCCATGTTATCAAGATCTTCATTGGTGAATTCTTCTGGTTTCGAATCATCATTACCCTTTTGAGATTTGGTTCTTTTGTTATTCTTTGGCGGGGTTTTGTTGGTACTTGCTTTCCTTTTGGTAGCAGCTCTCTTCTTTCCTTGAGCACCTTGACCGTTCATGTCATTATCATAAGTCATGCCATTACCATTACTTGTAGGACTCATTGAATTTGAGTGAATGGAATTATTCCTGGTGCCAGAGTGACTATTTGTCAAAGGATGATTGTTTGGTCGACCAGGTACTTGACCATTAGCTTGAACAGGTTGCATATTTTGATTCAACATTTGATGATTACGATTCAAGATATGTTTTTGTGCGGAGAATGGTGGTTGCCTTGATTGGCCCAATGCGAGATTATGATGTGGTGAAGAGTCGCGAGATGAGGCCGAAGTCTGAGTCAACAATTGAAGACTTGCAGCTGCATTTAAAGAATCATTGTCGGGGTAGTTACTCATGACATTGTGATTATCTTCGTTGTGTTGTTGAGGTTGTGAAGTGACATTCATATCTCTCTGTTGTTGAGCAGCAAGACTAGCAGCTTGAATAGCCGTTCGCTGGAATTCAGCCAACCCAGGTGTCTGAACCGCTCCAGCTCCAAAACTATATCCACCAGGACTTGGAGTTGGCAACACCCTTGAATGCATACCCCTCAAATCAGATGTGACGGGAGTGTAACCTCTTGGACCATCACCAATCAAGTTATGATCTGCGGAGAAGTAATCTTCGGCAGGTTCTTTTGGGCCGGTGAGCATATTAGGACTCAATGGACCAGACCTCAATCCACTCAAGCCGAAACCAGGTGACGATGTTGATTGTAAAGCTTGAATAGAAGGTAACAAGGTGCCACCAGGTGTTTTGGCAGGGAGGTTTGATTTCACGGGACCACCTCCAAATTGTGAGTCGAAAGGATTTTCTTCCTCTTCGTGTGAATTATTTGCCAACGCTCGCTTCGATAGGTAATCGGAGATGTTGTTTTGTGGAGGGACAGGTATGTTTGGAAGTTGTCGACCGACATCCAACTGTACTGGCTTCACCGTGATATCTGGTACTGATGAATCGGCGGCTATGTGAGAGTGTGATGTTAGTCACTTGGTTACACCTATGTATAGCATTTCATTGTTTCAGATGGCGGAGATGGAGGAGATGGATGAGAAGTGACAAATGAATCAGATGAATTTAATTGGATTGATTCCATGATCATGGACAGGAATAAGGTCAAAAGCAAGACTCGACGTGATGACTAGGGATGATTGAATTGAATGGATACTTGCCTGGTGGTAAAAATTTCTCCTCTACAGGACTACTGCCGATCTTGGAAAAGGTCGGCATGATGATGAAATGGAGAAGGGAGGACGACTAGTAAGGAAAGAAAAAAAAGTAAAAGATATTGAACGACGACGTAATGGATGAACCTTGATGCTGTTGAGATTGAGAATTTAATTATCAAAAGAGGTTGGATAACAAATGTCGTTAATCGTATCGTGTTGCCGTGCTGTGCAGTGCAGTTTAAACGATGATGACGATATAATTACGAAGGTGGGTGTACTATTTAAAGTACTCGAGAGTGTCAATAGTGAATGAATCGTTCGCCTATAGGATGGATTGGTAATATTGGCGTTCGCAGTAGTGTGGGCGTGTGGGTTATGTGGTGTTTTATGTTGGATCGGGGATGTTATGTATCTGGGTGGCGGGTAGATTTATTCCTTGGTGGAGAGTTGCTAAGAGAGAAGATGATCTTGGATTCCAACTTTGACTAGTCGCGTTGTTATTGTTATTGTTATTGTTGTTGTTGTTGCTGCTGTTCCTGTAGCTGTTCTTTATTGATTGATTGATTTCTCGATATTTGAAAAGAATCTTCGATAATATCGATGATCTTTTGGGTGGCGACGTGTTTGAGGTTGTGAGTGTATGTGTGTGGGCGTGTTGTTTTGTGTTGTATTGGTAAGTATTCTGTTTCGTCGTATTGCGCGATTACGATTTGTTTTGCAGAATGTCTGTGTGTATGTCCTTTTTTCTTTCGCGACGTGACTTGACTTGATTGACTTGAGGTTATCTCGATCGAGTTTAATTGTGTGGATTCGTGGATGGATGGATGGATGGATGAATCACAGCAACAGGATGAATGGCTGGATGGATGGATGGATGAATGAATATGATGTCAGTGTATCTTTTGGCAAGAGATACCTTTTGATACCTTATCGTATTGAGATGGATATTCGAAGATAGAAACACGGGTCGAGGGAGAAAAGAAACTTTCAAAGATTTGCTCTTACGGAGGGACCGCTTGGAATTTTGAATTTTGAATTTGAGTTTCTTTCCGATTTCCCAAATGTTCAAAGGTTCGAGGGTTTCGATGGTGGTTGAGTGAATGAGTAGGATGTAGCGGTGACGTAACGTTTTTGGGGGGGGATGAAATGGATGGATTTGGATTGCGAAAAAAAAAAAAGTGATGAAATTTAATTTTGCGACCGGTGGGTGGATTTATGGTGATTCAAAAAGGAAGTGTTTCCCTCTTCTATTTTAATCCGATTTCCCTTTCGTTTTAATTTCTCTTCTCTTCTCTTTTCTTTTCTCTTTTCCCTTTTCCCTTTTTCTGAACAAAGCATTCGAATGTAATCTTAAAATCAAATACGAAATCAAAATCAAAATCAGAGTTACCCTCTTTTACCCTCTCTCTCCTCTCTCTTCCTTAATCCAAAAGACAGACAAAAAAGAAAAAATACCAATCAAATCAATAAATTGATATTTTCTCCTTTGAATGAAGTAATGAATTAATAATTGATGATGCTCTGTTTTAAAAAAAATAAAGTTATGAAATTGAATTATTCGTGTCGAGGCTTAAATTCGACGTCTTATTCTCTTGGGGTTGGTTGTGTCGTGACTGTGGGAGAGGATACCGTAGCCGTAGGATACGATACGATACAATACAATACAGATACGATGATGTGGTAAGAAAGTTGCAGGAGAGAGAAAGAAAAACGATGACGAAAGATGATGATGACGCTTGATGTGTGAACTCTCTGATTTATTTGCGGATGAGCGTGCCTTCACATTAGCGTGCGTGAGATTCAGAACCAATCAGAGAGCTGTATTCCAGCCGTTGCTCCACTTTTGTTCATGTGCTTTTAATTGACGCTATTCCTATTTCATTTCTCATCATCTCCTTGATTAGAAAGAAAGAATGAAAATGGTGTGAATGACTAATGAACAGATGGATGGGGAATGATACGGTGAACCATAAAGATAAAGAATGCAAGGTTCTATCCATAAGCCAATCAATTCACATCTTCTCCAGGAGACACGCTTCCTCTTGGGAAATCTCGAGTCAATGTGCCAAGAGATTTCAAGGAGATATCATTTTACTTTCGTACATCACGTGCACTAACTGACAGGATTGATATTAATAAATGTTAAATGTCAAATATCAAATGTCAAATGCCAATTGGTGTGATGTTGTACTGATATATACGAGTTTCATACACATGATAAAACATTAATCTATATCATTTTATTGTACTCCTTTCTATCTCTTGTATCTATCCACTCAGTAACATCTTCTAGAAACACGATAGAAATACACACACAGATAAGTACCTCCCTCCCTCCCTCCCTACCTAGTACCCAAACAAATTCAAACCTGTCAATCATCACCCAACCATCCCCATCCCATCTCACCATCCTATCCTATCCTATCCAATCCACCTCCCTAGATAAGAAAGATGTCCAGCCAGATCCTTCATTCTCCATATCCATATCCCTAGCTAATCGCACCAATCTCCTCTCCTCTCCTTACTTCACCCTTATTACACTTCTTCCTCGGTCACAACACTGTGGCAAATTACAAACAAAGTATACCTAGTAATTTCATTCCTCTCCTCCTCATTACGGTAACCCATTTCACACAACATCTACTCTGGTACTTATCTCTATCTGCATCACGTGCCTCATCCTTCAAACTTCCTTCTCCTTCATACTGTACAACTGAGTCCACCAGTCCGCTATCTACACTCAAAATATCCATCTCTTCCTCCCCACATCACAATCATCTCCGATCCCAACCAACCAACCAATGAATCACATTCGCACATCCAATCCTATCCAATCCATCAAGAAAAAAACATCGCTATTCCGTACTAAATAGACCATCTATCCATCCATCCATCTTTCTATCTATCTAGTCATCAATCAAGCATTTTGTATCATCGATCTGCAAATCACGTATTAAATTGTAGATCTTCTCTTCTCTTCTCTTCTCGGCTTACCAGTATTATTCATATTAATAACTACACCTTCCTTTTTGGTATGTATGTAGGTAGGTTAGCGTGAAGAGTAAGGTTATTTATCACTTGATAACTAAATAATGTTTGGAGATGTGGAGATGGGGATTTGGGTTGGATTTGAGGATGTTGTACTGTACTTTAGGATTTTCAGGACTAGATACAGATATGTACTAGACAATTCTTTCTGAACTTTGTAACCGATTTCCCCACTATGTGCACATCCCTACTACATGCACAACTTTGAAAATATCAATATTATAGCTTCAAACATTGATGATATACCTTTAGAGGCTTGTATAAAGCTTGCATTAGATCATTTGAAAAGGGTTCAGATTCCTAAATACATTTAGACAGCTAATTTCTTTAAAATTAATCGATCCACACTCTCTCGGTGATATAAAGATAAAACCACCTCAAAAAAACAATTCCTTTTCGATACAAAATAAACACTTTCTAATAATCAGAAGGAGGTTTTAATTAATCAAATCAACAAGCTAACACAGAGATCTATCCCTCCTATAAGCTGTATAATCAGAAACCTTATAGAAGAGATCCTAGACAAAGAAGTGAGAAAGAATTGAACTAGCAATTTTGTCAAAAGGCATTCAACACGTCTTAAAAATCGGTATCTCCATTATATTGATAATTTATATGTGAAAGTCAATAATATTGTTATATTTGATTATTTTTATAATCTAGTTTAAGTTATTTTCTATTGTTATTAATCTTTATTATCTAAAATGCTTTTGCTAATACCCCTCTTTTTTTAATTTTGTTAATATAAGTAACCATAAAATATAATATATAGCTGAGAGATATATATAATTGGGATGTGAAGGGTTTTATAATTAGTATAGAGAGAATTATAAAAAGGATAATGAATATTAGTATCTATAATAAAGGCAGAGTAACAAAAGCTAGACAAAATGAATCAAGAGAGTTTATCATTTTATTAATAGTTATATACACTAATGGGATAGTTCTTCCTCCTGTTCTTATTTATAAAGGAGACTCAGGGGATTTATAAGATATATAGATTCAGGATATAGAGAAGAAGGATAAAGTCTATTTTGGAGCTTTAAGTAATGAATGATTATTGAATACTTTTGGCCTATATTAGCTTATAAATGTATTCAATCCTACTACACATCAAAAATCAAATGTTAGATATCATTTATTTATTGTCAATAATTATTCTAGTTATATCAATATGAAATTCCTTTTAAAATGTAATAAATTAAAGATTATTATCTTAATTCTCCCCTCTCATTTTATATATCGATTATAACCTTTCAATATTAAAACCTTCAATACTCTTTTAATAAATTACATTACATTATTAAATGATTTGATATATAATAGTGGAGGGATTGTTGGTATGATAAAGTGTATGTTTTAGGGTATATTTAAAAAGGCTTAGGAGCTCATTTATATGAAACATTGTCAGGGTACAGGTAAAGACTTATATTGTACTATAAGGGTAGGAAGCTATGGAAGAGTGAAGCCCTACTTATAGGAAGTAGGGCGTGCTAGTATTCTATGTCTAAGATATGAAGACAATTATAGATCGTATAGTTAGTGTTGTAACAGTATCCTCTGCTTAAGGCAATTGGTTCATGATTATAATAATAATTAACTTTTTAGAAAACAAAATAATATTAAAATACTTTAATTTCTATTATTAAATTAAAATGAATTTTCTTAGAAGTAGTAATTAATTGATGGAGCTTTTTAAATCTACTTCGATTTCAATTCGGGAGTGTGCTTGGTGTAAGTACTAACAGAGGATCAGGAGTAGTAGATTTTTTGAAACCTATTCAAGCGGGTGGTTCTAACTTATCTGGATTTGCTAAATGAAAAGCGATGATTGTATCTTCCTGACCGCGAAGATCTTTAGCAAGTTGCCAGGATATTGGGTGATATTTCCATTTGATTTAATAATGAAATCCGTCTTTATTATGATAATCAAATAATTTATTGAATTCTTACCACTTAATTTCTTTATTTGTTTTATTGTTTCTTTCTAGAATGTATCCTTAATTCCAATGGAATTTGGTATTATTGATTATTTCTTAACCAACTAATTCGAATAAACAATAAAGTGGTTGAAATAATGAATTATGGAATATTAAAAAGATCTTGAAATTAATAGAAAGCTGAAATAAATAGGTTTGTTTATAAACTTTAAGGATTTTATAGAAGCCATCCTATTTATTATTGTCTTTCTTTATTAGTTGATTAATCTTCATATTCTTAATATTAATTCATACTCTATCACTCTTTTTATATAGAGATATATTAATACAAATCTTATTAGTATAATCTTTATATTTCTAAATAAACTAAGTAACTAAGGCTTTCAATTTTGTTAGAATAATATTAAATTGATTTGCGATCTTATTAGCCTTCAGAAACTTGTGTTTGTGTTAATATAATAAATTCAAAAGAATAGATGAAAAGAGCTTGATATTAAGGTGTGGGTGAAAACTGTAGTTAGTGAAAAATGAAGATATATTGTTAAAAGATCATGTATGAGTTGATGGAAAAGCCTTAATATTATTAAGTTCTACATAGAGATACGATATATATATGTGGACTCGATAGAGTCACATACGGGCTAATCCCGATATAGCATAGCGTAGTATACAGTATAAGCACCTTTTCTAACATTCCCCCATACTGATATCACATATCTGAAGCTATGTAGCCTATCGAAAGCTATGGGGTGTTATATCGTAAGTCGGGGCTATAATTGATTTCAATCAAGTTAAGCAGTATGATCTATATTGTATAGGTATATGTATAGCATTTGATTACTTTTATTTAGTGAATCTTGAGAATTGCTAATAAGTACTTTGGAGTTAGCGAATTGATTTCAACAAATATCAGAAAGCACTTTAAGATTATAGTTATCAAAACCATTATAAAATCAATAAATCAGATTTCACACACCACCAAAAAGCACTCTCAAATCAGCAGATAATATGATCATAGGAGTATTTGATCGCTGATAATACCTCTTCCAGGAACCAATATCTTTAATCAATTTTTTAAAGAAAATCGTTTCCTCTAGGACTACCCAATACCTAGTGTAGACGCTTCTCTATGGGTGTAGGGATTGTACTGGTGGTACGATACCTACTGACCTATAGAGCCTATACCTCTACAGCTCTTCCCTCTTAGTAGAGAAGCTGGGATACAGTCTCCTACATGATCATTCTGATCATATAGGATCCCTTGATCCTTGCTCTCTTCTACAAGGGTATAGGAGATGTTGTACACCTCTCCTATATGGTGGAATGCTAGGGCGCTCCTTTATAGAGTGTATCCTACAACTCTTCCTCTCCCTCTTGGATATATCCAAGAGGGGACACAAGACTGATGGTGATATCCTTGATCACCTTGGTTTTGCTGGTCTCTACTATAAGGAGTGTAGGAGATGGTGGGACCATCTCCTACATAGTGGAACACCAGAGTGTTCCCCCAAGTATTATAGTACGCGTTCTCCCACTACTGTAGTCTTCCACTCCTCCTCCACATATGGTTTCGGATCGCCTCCGGTTCCCTTTGGGACCTCCGGCTCTCTACACTCAATGCCTTCGGGTCCCTATAGACCCTCCGGCTCCCTATATACTCTCCCTCCCCCTCGATCGCCAGTGTAGCCATTGTCGACATAGAAAATCGAAGTCGAAATCGTATGAAGACGGTGATCGAAAAGAAAAACGAAGATCCC
>PQXJ01000708.1:0-12485 GCA_004786225.1 Botryotinia narcissicola | reverse complement strand
GTAAGGTAGAACTTCTAGTTCTACCTCCTAGTCTTTTGGGCTTTTAGCTCAGCGGTAAAGCTTCTGAATACTCCCAGAAGTGATCCCGTGACAATAACCTCCTTTTTATATATATTAAATACAATATCAATATACTAATATACACCATAGTTTCACAGTAATATACTATTGCCTACACTGATCATAGATGGGAGCTGGGTTCGATAACTAAAAAGGGGCTGATACGCGACACGGCGTCAAGCGATTAACAATAATCGGTTGTGTTACAGTTGATCCGTGGGATAAAATAGCTTCATACAATGCATTGTTCAGTAAATCTTGATACGGCACTTGCTTCAACCCATTCTGCATGATGGGTGAGTTGGGGGCATAGCTGTCTATAGCTATTTGTAGTCTGGTCTGGCTCGGGTTGAAAAATAAATAAATCACGACATTTAGGAATTGCCAGTACTCTCCAAGTCGGGACATAGTAACCTAATTCTTAGTTTATTCGCTTGTAATATAAGCAACTATCCTCTCAAATTCGACAACAATAGAACAACCCCATCGAATTCCCAGTGTACGATAATAGTAAAGCAACGCCATATATACTCCAGATGGTATCAACATTTCCAGGTATCTCTCCTTCCCAGGTATCTCTCCTTGCCTCCATCCATATCCACAAAATCAATCCTTATTCATCGAAAAATTACACACCAGGCATGCCAGCTGCCAGGTTTGCATATGCACTCGCATTGTAGGTCAATAGATTCTGAGTCTGGTCCAATGAGGGAAAGATTCCTGCCGTTGTTGAAATGAGACTTTTGCTATCATTCCTATCCCCGCTTGACTCCCAGAACATCGCACCTCCAAGTCCACTATTCATGATGTATTCCGTCTTTGTTTGAATTGCCTTGACGTTATCATAGCTAACAAGCTCTTTTGTGGAATTATCGTAGCTGTAGGTTCCTACAACATCAGAAGAGTAGTATTCAGACGCACCAGCTCTGGGCAGATCCTTGTAATCCCAAACTCCAGCCTCCCATGACCCAGAACCAATTCCATTGAATGTTACTCCCATCCCAGTGGTACCTTCAAATGCTCTTCCATACAGTGGCAGACCCATAATTATCTTGGAGACGCTGACACCCTTTGCAATGTAATCCGTAATCGCTCTTTGCGTCGAGTATGGAGTGCTTGAATTATTGTCCACACTAGGATTTAAATTTGCCATGTGGCCTGTGACATTATCCCAGGATCCAGCATAATCATAAGCCATTAAGTGCCAGGAATCAAGATATTTATCCATATCTGCCAAATGAAGAATATTAAATTTCTCTGGTCCAGCAGGACTCGCAACAGTAATGAGGAAATGGTAACCAGGAGCATGCTGCGCAGCATATGCATCGAGAGCCGAGCGAACAGCTTGCAAAAGAAGAACGAAGTTGCTAGCTTCGACATCATTGGCCGGGTACTCCCAGTCAATATCGATACCATCAAATCCAAGGTCTTGGACAAATTGCACGGCGGTTGCGGCAAATTTTGTACGAGTTGCATTTGTACTAGCGGCAGCAGCGAAATTCGTAGAGTATGTCCAGCCACCAATACTTAAAAGAGTTTTCATTTGACGGTTCTTTTTCTTAAGCAAATAAAGTTGCTTGACACATCCATAAACATTGTTTCCGACATCATTCCAAGAGTCAGTAGGATAATGTTTTTGAAGGTCTGAATATGTGTCGGAGAGGTAGCTGAGTATATGTTAGAGCAATTTTTACGGCAACGATAGAAAAAGTTTGACATACACTGTACCATCCGTTTGAAGGTTAGCAAATGCGTAAAGGACGTGAGTCAGCTTAGTAGCCGGCAATTGTTGAGGTTGATAGTTTCGTCCATAGATTGCCCTGTAGTAAACAATTTAGAGGTCATGTTTGACATTATCCGCGAAGGAGTTCTATGTGGAAAGACTTACCAATTGACAAAGTAAGCTGCATTGTGATATCCCCCAGTGTACCCTACAGCACTGACTGACTCGTCATTTCTAGCTGGAATTGCTGCAGATAACACCAAGATATTAAGATTTGTCAAAATCAGCAAAAAGTACTGCATGAATATAAGAATCATGTTCGGCTAGATGAAGGAGTAGAAACACGAGGGTCAAGATAGTAGTGAAAGAGTATTAACTTGTACTCGTTGTTTTAATAACCACTGAGCCGTAGAAATGGTAGTAAAGAAGAAGAAGATGAAGATGAAGAGATAGATGCTTTGTTCCTCCTCAAGCAACTCCTCCCTTTAATAGTTATACAGACAATATTCATCGAAATTCATTTAACGTTACCACTTGATATCAACGGATGACTGGATAACAATGAAGTACGAAAAAAATATCACCACTCACTTCTAAATGACACAAACGACTTCCCGATTGGTACGGCTCACACATCGCAGCTTGCACGAAGCCATGGTAAGAACAAACGCTTTCCACATTGAGCAAGTACTTAAGATGAAATGAATGACTGAAACTTTTAGAACAGATGTGGAGGTCATATGTAACCGCATTTCTCGCTATCGTCACTCGTTGGCTATGAAGTTTATCAACCGCCTACCACCAGGAACGACACCGGCCTTATTTCATACATCCAGCAAATTCTGACATGGATAAGGAGAAGTAAAGCAGATAAAGAAATATAAGGAAGGCAGGTTGTAGTAGCGGCGTGCCCTTAAAAAAGTCCAGTTGATCTACAGATGAGGATTTCATGATAGCTTAGCTTACCAAATGCGGCGAGTTAGATAGGGAATGATCTTCAATTGTATTGTTTGTTTATATCTGTGCTTATTTATCCATAGACTTTGTGCCATCTGTGGATGATGTACCGATATTGTAGTAACGTTACAATAAGGTCTCCTGAACATGGAGAACATGAAACTACACGGTTATTGTGATAAGGAAATATCGTTATTTAACCGGCACGCGGATAGAATGCAAGGGGAACATACTGAGAGATTGGTGAACAAAGTTCTTGGCATCATGATTGCCGATGGCAGCTACACATGACCTTGACAATGATTATAGTTTTCTTCCAAAGAGTGATGTTGATGAAAGGGTTTAAGTTACTCTACAATAAAAGATTGATAGAACTTAAGCAAGGTTCTCAGTATTCCTAGACGCGATGCAACAAAGGAGATTTTTACGTGAAATCGACATCTTTTGGTGAGAGAGATTCGCTTGGTAGATCGAGCACTCTTTCTCCTTTTAAAAATCAATCAATTCATATTGAATGCTGCTCAATTTAAACTAAACAACTGATCTTCCTGTGCTTGAATATTGCTCACAAGTTTTGCATAGCAAGCACTAGGCGTTGTAGTTCTACTCTTGACGCACACGGCAAGAATAATGGTAAAAATCAATGAGAGCTTGACAAAGTTCAGCATTTGCCCCTATAAGTTTACCAGATGGAACAAGTTGTAAAGAATGAAAGCTTAAATCGCAAATAGACACGCCTAGTTGAGATGAAGGGCCAGCGACTTCGTTGACGGTGAATGCTGTATGATCTAGACCACCACGATTGCAATAAAAAACTGATTAAGTAAAATGCGCATCATGTACCTAGTGTTTACTTAGCGCAGAAACTTCATTCTTGCCAATTCAAAAGATTAACATTGTGCTTTCGCGCTGGAGCATTGTGTTTATTAAGGGAGACTGGGAAAATTGATGAAGCATTGATCACAAGACAAGGAAGCTATCAGTCGAAGTTGTGCATGACGCGGATTTGAGTTGTTAGCACACCGGTATTTACAGAATCGTTCTTGGGAAAGCTTTGGTGCACTGGTGGTCGGAGATTCACATACCCTACTTGCGTTCCTAGGTTAGCGTGAGGCACGTGCCAGATAAAGATCTAGGCGACCATATGGCACGTGTTATTTCAGAACTTAATGTCGAAGCATGGTAGAACACCGCGCCCGTGACTAGAGCAGTGGCTAGGAGATGTGAACCGAGTCCGAGTCTATATGGTGTGGTCAAAGTAAGAGTAACAAGTGGCGAGAAGCTCGAGAATCAAGCATAATCGGTGATGAAAAACGCCTACATGTTAAGTGTTGACTTTGACGAACGAATAGTATAGACTTAGGGGAAAACCTTCGAGGTACGAGTAATGGCCCTATAAATACAGCTGTAAATTCTTCAGACTCGAGATGATTTTCCCTTGGCAGTCTTCTTCTCAAAAAGAATTAAGTAGAAAGAAAAAAATCCATATCATGTGGTGGGTATCATGTCATGTCCTATTCTTCCTTTCCAAATTTTGTTTTTCCTATTATCCGAGCCAGTATCTTTTGCACAACCATTAAAACACGCATCCTAAGAGCCTTGACGTCCCAATTTTCAGCTTCATCAGCTGCAACAAATCTCCTGACTAAAAGATTGAAAACACTTCCAAACGCCAATGCCATTACAGTACTGGTAAGGATGATAACATTATAAGGCATGCTAAAATCCGGTGTTGGAAGTGGAAGCAAAAGACTCGTGGTCCGAATACTAACATTTCCAATGGTGATGACAGCCGGGGCAACATCAAATCCACGATTCGCGTCCGGAGGATATTCTGTATATCGAAGAATGGCCTTTTCAAAGTCATAGGTCAAAATAACTGTAGAATCGGCTGGAATGCGCATCCGCACTTCCAATTGGGTCCCTCTCTTGCGATCCAGGGCTGGACGATAGAACATCTCTTGTATGACATCTTCATACCTGCCGTTTGTATCGACCTTTAAAGTATGGAGATAAACCTTCATGAACCAAGGGAGCGACTCCATATATACAAAATCAACTGCATCTGTTGGCGAAGGGTTTGTAAGTATGGCCTGTACACCACCGCGTTCCTGCCCATATCCAATGAATGAGCGTTCGGCATACAGCAGGGGTTGCTCCAATGGGGCTTTCTCGTATATATCTTGTCGAGGTAATACCATCTCAAAGTCGCTGTCTTGTTGTACTCGAAAACACCGGCTGTATCCAGAGGGATCCTTATGCTCAACTGCTCCTCCAGAAGTGAAGACATTGCGGGCATGAGGAACATTTATGCAAACGGAGTCTTCAACATTATCGGCTAGTGGACAAGATCCCTTCATCGAATGACCAAAAATTTGTGATAAACTCCAATCCTCCTCTTCAGCGGCGTTATCTAGTGGAAAGCAAGTATCCTCAGCATGGTATGATTTTGATGTATCGCATTTCAAATCTTCAAATTGTACGGGCCGTGGAATTGGATTGTCTGGTTGAATTTAGCACGTTGATCATATTGGGTAGCGATTTACGAACCTCTCGGGCGCTTGGATCTTTGGATATCTAATACCATATCAATAGTTTGTGTAATCTGAAGTTGGCAGTCACTCGAATCGCTTGGGCATATAGGTTGCACATCAATCGACATACTCTGCCATGAAGCATCAAACAGTTTATGTCCGTCGAGTAAGCTCGAAATACCAGCCTTGCCTTTACAGGTCAAGAGTTTCAAGAAAGGCGTCAGATTTTCTGTGCAGACAACCTCTCGAGGCAGAGTTCCATGCAGTAAGTGTAGGTTCGCTAATGTGGAGTTTGAGTGATCATCAACTGGTTGAAATGATAAGACAGGCCTCGTTGTTCTTGTGGAATCGATAAAGTTAAGAGAAGCACAGAAAAGGCCAGACAATGCATTGGTCAAAGTTAACCAGCGACCATCAGCCCTAAGAAAGTGTTAGTTGAATCTCTTTTTCAAAGAGGTGCATCATACTCCTCATCAGTGGTTGCTTCTACCCAAGCCCAAAGCTCTACACCTGTTCCGCCTTCCCTTGTACCTCCCCATGGTCTTGCACCCCAATTTTCATCATCCCATCTACCAAGGCTGAACCTCAAATGTAATTCTCGTGTATCAGCATACTGAAGAATTTGCCCCAATGATCTCGGAAAATAGCGAAAATTTTGTTGTTCGAATGATTCGAGGCTTGTGTTGTTTTGGAAGTTGAATGAAGCTAGTAACGATGAAGGATGAAGGGGTCGTAGAAGAAGTTGCTCGTGATAATCCGAGGATGCGATTACTCCTTTAGATAATAAACTAAATAAAAGGAAAAAAAGATGACAAAATTTATTCATTGGATTCATGGCATTCAAAGCCATGTTGTCAAGGAGCTCTTCATTGAGTTGTGAAGGGTCATTACATAGGTAGGTACAAGCACTCGTGGAACTCTTGAATCTGAGGAAGTAGTTCGAATGTGCAGCCCTATCACGGCGTGTTCCGTTTTGCCCGCCGCTCCGAGCCTTGCCTTGTCTTGTCTATACCTTTTTCTATCGATCTCCAAAAGTCAAACCACAACAAATACAATCATATACCTCGAAATATGGCCGTAGAACAGAGAAAGCTCCTTGGTAAGTCAATATTCCCATCCCAACTCTTCAAATGTTTGCGCTTTGTCGAATACAATTTCAATTCGTCTTTTAGCATCAAAATTTCATCATTTTACTAACACAACCCTCTTGACAGAGCAGCTTATGGGCGCTGGAGCATCCTCTCGCGCAGCACAGCTTTCAATTACAGATCCAAAGATTTGCCGTTCTTTTCTCGTCGGTACTTGTCCTCACGATCTTTTCACAAACACGAAACAAGATTTAGGACCATGTCCAAAGATCCATTCAGAGCCATTAAAGACAGAGTTTGAAACTGCAGCACCTCCTCAAAAACAGAAATGGGGTTTCGAATACGATTATATGCGCGACTTACAGAAATACATTGATGAATGTAATAGAAGGATAGACGTCGCGCAGCGACGCTTGGAGAAAACACCCGATGAAATTCGACAAACAAACGCCCTTCTCAAACAAATATCTGATCTATCTAAATCCATCGAGTCAGGTCTATTAGAAATTCAGATTCTGGGAGAACAATCGGAGGTATCGCGCGCTTATGAAGAGTTCTTCCGTATAAGACAGGCTATGCAGACAAAGGCGGAGAAAGAAAAGGAGCTGAAGGCATTGTCAGATACTAGCGGGCCTTCAGGACATCAAAAGCTACAAGTTTGTGATGTCTGCGGAGCTTATTTGAGTCGGCTGGATAACGATCGAAGATTGGCGGACCATTTCTACGGAAAAATGCATCTAGGTTATGCGCAAATGAGGAAGACATACGACGCATTCCCGAAGGAGATGAAGAGATCAAGACCTAGTGCTGATGACATGGATCATAATTCGGCGCCGAGAGGGTACGATGGAGGTTATGGTGATGGTGGATACGGCGGCAGAGGGGGTGGATATGGAGGGCGCGGTGGGGGAAGAGGTGGTTTCAGGGGCAGGGGAAGAGGATTCAGAGGTGGATTGTAATGAGAAAATATCGAGGCGTTCACGGGCTTATCCTCACGGCGTTTTGGGTCGGCTGATATACAATGTACAACCATCCATAATCAATGGGGTTCGTTTCTGGGCTTTTTCTAACCTACGAGTCAACCTACCAGTACCTAGCTACTCGAGATACTTCCTCGGCCACATGCAGACGCGCAATTAAGACCCCCCCCCTTTTTTTTCCAACACCAAGAAATCCAAACATATGACCTCAGTTTAAGAAATGAGAAATGTTATATTGAAGGTCCCGTGAGGACTTGCTGGTTAGCTTGTTTGTTGAAGATGGAATAGTGGTGGCTTTTGTTAGTGCAAAACGCTTCTTGTCTTCCCTGCTACATATCCACATGATGTTCTAGATCTCATCTGCGAACCAGAAATGTTCTCTTCATGTGGCTGTCGCCTGGGGTTGGGTATTCTTCATGGAGATTGATTCGTCGCCGTTCCCACGGAATCTTGATTAACGAGTTGATTAATTACCCTGTATCCTTGAATGTCAAAACAGGATTTCAAACAATGAATCACAAGGCGACCAGGATATGACAACCTACGTCATTGAGCCCTTGGGCTCTTAATGAATTCCTCACTATTTCTTGAACCGTAATCCAAATCGGTTTTAATAATTTTCGCTATATTAAAACACATTATCACTATCTGTCGTTGTTACCTGTATCAAATCATATCCGCTTTTATCTTAAAATAACATCATGGAGTCCTTAAAGAACGCGACAGGTATGGCTGCTCCTGAGCACACGGAGGAACAGAAGAAACAGTTCTACGAGAGTCTTTCCGAAGATCAAAGACAAAAGCAAACATATACGGAATGGGTAAAGGAGGCATACAACGATCAATATGAGAAGTGGATGCCATGGATTGAAGACCAGTATTTGAAATGGTTCGGAAAAGGAGACAACAAAGCATCATATGCGACAAAGGGTTGATCGGCCTAGACTTTTCGATAAGCGGTCTTTAGCTAATGATAATCACAGATGCCCTCAGCAAGACAAAAGTCACCGGCGTATCACAAATCGACCAAATACAAGACGATGTCCATAATCTTGTCGGTAATCAACTTGGGGAGAATGGTCTGCTAGCGCCAATTGGAAACTTGGCTGGGAAAGAGGGCATAAACAGGATGGAGCGAAATGGAAAAGATGAAGATGGTTCCTACGGTGGTCCCACGTCAGCCATCAGCGATCCAATCATCAATAATGCAAAGGGTGCTGGACAGGGAGTTTTGGGTGGCGCACAGAGTGCTGGTTCTGGCTTGGTAAGCGGTGCTAAGAGCGCAGGTGGATTTGTTGGAGGAATGTTTGGGGGTGGCCAAAAGGAAGAGTCAAAGCCATAATAAGGGGAAAGCTGAATCACACACCGTTCGGGTGTCAGTCCTTTTTTTTGTTGGAGTGTGAGAGAGTGTGATAAAAGTACAAGGATGCGGAATTTGCTTTAAGGCCTAGCAGCCTGTTGGAGAATAATGGATTTATTGACATGATACCAAATTTGAATTTATTACTTTTTTCATAGCGAACCATAACCCTCTTTCAAGTTCATCCTGTTTAGTTTGCATGATGTGCATCAAGCACAGACAGGTTTTGTGGTAGGTACAACAGCTGAGATGCTGGGGTTTGTCTGAGTACATCCATCAACTCCACCAAGAAGGTAGTCATCTTCTGCCGCAGCATATGCCGAACCACAATTAGCGTCACTATGTCTCATTTAGTAAGTTGTTGATGAAACACAAAAACACATAACTGATCATACCTTGCACCACCTGAGGCATTGTTGAAGTAAGAGCATATGTCATGGTTCCAGCAGTCTTGTGTGCTATAAGTTTTTCTCGTTAGCAGTGAGAAGTTCTACTGAAGTTGCTGCATTTAATTCAGCTTTCAACATACTAGTAATTGCCAAGGGCAGTTCCAGTGCAACCTGCTCCACATCTTCCATTGCAGCTGTAGCTTTTCAAAATGGTCAGCATGCTTTGTATGAACAGTCTTGGAGACAAAAATTTACTCTCCAGCGTTGACTGTATTAGTTCCAAAGTTGCCTCCTACTGTTCCTGTCCACGTGCAAGTCTTCCCAACTGAATTGGTCCATGTGGCTTTGGCTGTCGCCCCAACCTTGACGCAAGTAACGGATGCTTCAGCAAGCGTAATTATAATTAGAGTGATAAGGCATGTGAGTTTGGCACGCATTTTGAGGGTAGTTGAAAGTTCAAATGAGTCGTTTGGAAGGGAATTGTTAAATACTAAATGACGACCATTACTGGCCAGCCTCTGCTTTATGTAATTTCCATGGTTCAAGCATTTGTAGTTTTATTTACTAATTTAAACGGAATGTCACTCTTGGGAGATGTTGACCACTTATCCATAGATCGGCAAATATAGTGAATACGTTCGGGCTCCGGGTCAAACTTCTCAAAATAAGTTATAATGCCGAAGAAAAAAGTCCATTCGCCAATCGGAGGGTCGAGTACATTGGCATGTCGAATTTGCCGTTGTCAATGACGTGCTTCTATTGTGGGGTGCATCACCTAGAGAAACCTCGGCGGATCGCGGTTCATAAGGACAAACTTTTTAATCATTATACCAAGAGTGGAATAAAAGTCGGATTAATAGGGGTCCCTCAATTGATACATCAAGTTTGCAGTTTGAGAGTACCAATCTCTAGATTACATCGGGGAAACTGAATGCGGGGGTTAGCGAAGTGACATGGATCTCTCGTCCAACCGCAACTTCATTAAGTCGTATGTGTCACATATCAACATTCTCCCCGTGAGTACAATATGACTACTCTTTGCTCTTATCTTCAATTAAGGGTGTACGTAATAAAACGCTAATGAGTGCATTAATATAGACTCTTTTTGTAGCTGGACTCTCTACTCTCTTCATAGTTCACATAATTGAAGCTATTCGATCTCTACAGTTTTCAATGCAATGTTTTCACACGGTGGCATTCTCAAGGCCAAGCTAAGTTGAAACTGCAACGATTCCGAATTACAAGATCTTGAAAGCGATCTACAAAAGCAAAATACAATTGTTTCTCTTCTAAATTTGAATACTTCATAGTTTGCATCTATATCCCAGATCTTTGCAAATACAAATTGATGCATGTAAAGCTATTTCATCGATTTAACAAGTTCCAAAAATCTTGCTTGCAATTCATCTTCGACATTGTCAGATTTCCAAATTTGTAGTCGTTCTGACGAAAATTTATCGGATTCCAAAAGTTGAGAGGATTCCACGGGATCAATCCGATATCCCACAGTTTGAGATAATGGTTTCATTCTAAGCCCCTGACATACTTGAACGAGCTGCGCTGCGGCCTTGCCTCCACCATGTCCTCCATAACTCACGACAAACACGGGCTTTCCAGCCCACTCATGATAGAGATAGTCCATAGCGTTCTTGATTACAGCCGGATAGCCCCAGTTGTACTGAGGAATGACAAAGATGAAGGCACTATGTTTGAGAATTTCGAGTGACCAATCACGAGTATGTGCCTCGGTGTAATGTGGAGTTGGGTTTGCTGCTGGATATTTTGAAGGTATGCCCGGCTCATCGAGAAGTGGTAGCGGATGCGAGATCATGTCAATGGGAGACAGATGAAGATCATTTCTGCCGAGTTTTGAGAGGTGAGAGCCAAGTTCGACGATGACATGCTGAGCGATTAAATGGCCGATGCGGGAAGGACGCGTGCTGCAGGTGATGACGCCGATAGACCTGGATTGTATGTGGTCTTCATCATGCAAAATATCTTTGAACATTTTCGATGAAACCTTTCTGCTGGCAGGTGTGTGTAGATGGAACAAGTCTCAAGGACGTGGAGTTGGAGGTGAGATTTAAGACTCTTGCGACGTCCGCATTATCCGCCTACAACGGGAAAAATAAAATTTCTTCGCCAACAAAAGTTATTTAAGTCCCACAAAGTTAATGTTGTATTCATGGAGCAATACGATTAATCACTGCTTGAATCTCATATCTACCTATAAAGCCAATTGCGTTCAGAATATCCATGATATCCATGATACCCGCAATACCCGTAAAGTCAATGAAACGGAAGTCTGGCACAGTTCATTACCAAAGCAGATCTAATGCCCAGCAAAATTTTGTGAAATCTATATATGGTAGGTGGCTACCTTAGAGGGTTACATGTATACGTTGAGAAAATCACACTGAAACCAAACTGTCGGTAGCGATTATCGCAACTCCCTCTCATCAGAATCACGTCACGTATCCTATTGCATTTGTATAACTCTGGAAATTCCTTGTCTTTGCATTCAGCAAATATATCCTGATGATATGCACCAATGATGCAAACCGATACTCGTGCATAGCAACCTCATCGGATGTAATTTTGCAGCTAATTCTGCTTCATATTTTAACAGGAAATGAAAATTAGTACTACTTGAATACCATAAGTGTGAAGCTCTGTTGTAAGCACACATCGTACAGTGGAATGTGAATGGGGGAGGGGAGGTGAGGGGAGGGGCCAGATTCCACTAACGTCGGAGGTGGTAGTCTAGAGCTTACGCAGACCCACTTCTGATCCCTTTTCTATTGACTGGTAGAGGTGAGGACCTCCTGGCAAAGATTTCTTATATCATGTGACCGAATGCCTCAAGGGTAAATGCAGACACAAGACTAGAACTGCAGGTGATACTGGCTCATGGCTCATAGCAATATTTGGCTTAGTATGCATATGCAATATACCATTATGTAAAGATGTACCTCTGTATAACTGTTGGGGACCCCAAGGCCTAAGTCTGTCTATCCATGAGGTAGAGTCATCCCCCTCCCAAATAACATTTCATTCAACATCTTCATCTACTTTCTTCAGCCTTATCTAACTACCTCATTCTATCTTTTAGAAATGTCTTCATCATTTGTGGTTGTCATATGTCATGGATCTTACTATACGCCAGAGCCATATCGACCCTTTCAAGATGCTTTGAAAGGCGCTGGCATTGAGTCATATTGCCCACAGCTGCCCTCAGTGTAGACAATAGTATTTCCCATATTCAATATACGGGTTGATTTAGTAATAATTATTGAATTTCTTTAAAATATTGGTGTATGTATTATTAAAAGTTATATCATTGAAAGTATTGAATATTATTCGATTATTCAATAGTATTATTAATATACTGAGA
>PQXJ01000707.1:0-12505 GCA_004786225.1 Botryotinia narcissicola | reverse complement strand
CAAATCTCCAAATCTCCAAATCTCCAAATCTCCAAATCTCCAAATCTCCAAATCTCCAAATCTCCAAATCTCCACATCCATCTCCAAATCTCCAAATCTCCACATCCATCTCCAATCCCAATCCCAATCCCAATCCCACCCTCACCTCACCTCTCCAATCTCCTCGCATACTCATCTCACCTCACCTCTCCTACTTCCCCTTTACAATATCTCCGACCTTTGCAATCTAGGTCTAGAATCCATACCGAATTCGAGATAAGATATATGTATATATGTATACATACCTGCACAGATAAAACAAACCAACATCTCATCCTCATCCTCATTCTCATTCTTATCCTAAAACTCACAACCCACAAACTCAATCTCAACCTCAATCTCATTCTCATTCTCAACCTCACTCTCACAAAAGTACACAACAAAAAAAAACCCAGCACCGATGATAATCACCCTTTTCAATTCATATCATTTCACATCTATAAATATGTATGTATGTATGCAATTGAGCTCAGCTCATCTCAGCTCAGCTCATCCACACCGATCCCCTCCCCATTCATTCATATCCACTGCATCGAATTCCTCACCTCCATTCTCCTAGCTATCCTACTGAGTTCTCTCTCCCACTCTCGCAATCAACCCTCCCACTCCCACTCAAACTTCCATCCCTCCATATTAAATCTCCTCTCTCAAAAGCTAAACACAAGAAGCATAGACACCACACACATACATCATTTCGGGAAAACAGTAAAGAGCAAGAAACAAAAAAACCAAGAGGTATCCATCCATTTTCATCATAATGTCATCATATCTCTCTCCCTTTCATAGCATGAAATCCCAATTCATATCATATCCATTGAGAATAAAATGCGCAAGCCCAACAAATCATCAGAGCATCCCTTCTCCCATCACCATCATCATGACCTCCATCCATATTCCTCGTCCTCTCATCACCCTACCCCGTAAGAAATCTATTCCTCCATGCCGAGCCCTCATTCAGCCCATTCAACCAAATCCAAATATTCGCAAAAGTATTATTATTTCGTATTGTTGTTTTTTTGTTTTGTTTCTGTTATTGTAACGTGGGGTATTCTAATTAATTCTCTAACATATCTCTCGCAACACACACCCAATCTTTTAATTCACTTAAAAAGTTTCTGACTCGCCACTATGATTGCTGGCAATACTACCAAATGTATCTGAGAATTTATTAGCATATAACCCAAATAACATCGGATTGATTCACACACTTCTCTTAACATTTCTTCTAATAACTGTCTCATCCCTACTCAATTCCCCACTCTTACTAGCCACACTCATACTTCTTGGACCAGTAGGTTTTCTTGTTGGAACACCCAAAGCGCCGCTCAATCGTCTAGAAGCAGATTGAGTATTGTCATCCCCATTATCGTCTTGCAAATGTTCATTACTCAAAGGACTTGGTTTTGCAGATTTGTTACGAATGTTGAGTGGCTTCTCAGGCACTATTGGTTCCTTGGGAGGTCTGGCAGGAGCTTGACCTGAAGCAGAACGATCTGAATATCCACCATCGGAAATGGGTGAGAGTCTTCCTTCGGTATTAGTTGTTGCTTGACTATAACGATGGTTTGCGTTAGGTGGTAAACGATTGATGCTAGTTGATGAGCCCCAATTGATGGATGAAGGGGACATTGGTGGAGGTTGATCAAAGTTTTGAGCTTGTGATTCGAGATGAGTTTGGTAACGGTGTGTTGGACCTTGACGTGGTTGTGGATGTTGAAGATTCAATGAATTTCGATGAGCTTTATATTTTGGATCTTCGACACCTGGCAAGACACCATGTAGAAGACTGAGAGGAATCTCCTCATTCAAAAATTGTTGATGAAGTTGTTCTGAAGAAAAGCCAGAGTGTAATTTATCATCAGATTTAGCGAGTGATCTAACAGATCGGGGGGTGGCAGGGGATTCAACACGTGTAGGCTCAATGAACTTATCATGATCATAATCTCTCTCTCGATCTTGATCAGTTTGCTCTTGTTCGGTTTGATATGTGCCAAGTCCGGAATCCGATCTTGATGGAGGTGAATTGTAATGTTCAGGCTCCTTGCTACCACTCTTACGACCACTATTTCGGAAACCCTTAAACACAGTTGACGCGGTAGTCTCAGACCATCGGGATACTTTAGGAATCCATCCAGAAGAACTACTTGACTTGTGTTTCTTGTTCTTATCCGTCTCAGTTCGAGGAGTATTGTCATTGCTTAAAGAGCCAGATGCCTTGTATTGTTGAGGAGGTGTGTCCAATGGTAGAGACTCACCACGTTCACGGAAAGTCTCACGAGTTGGAGTGAGAACATCTGCATCATTCTCGAATTGGTTGTTAAGAATTTCCTGCTCGTGTGGACTGAGCTCATCCTCATCTTCATCTTCGTCATCTTCAGGTACTGTACTAATTCGATGATCCGAAAATTTACGTCCATCAAATCCTCGGTTTGTGTTGCGAGATTGAGAGGGTTGGATAGAAAGGGGTCCAGATTGGCTTCCATGGCTTGCAGTGGAAGTACCGGCATTGCCCTCAGGTACATAGCCACGATCTTGTTCAGAGCGTCCCTCAGGGAAATCATCATAATCCAAAGTACCATTCTGAAGACCTTGAGCAACTTTAAGACCTTCAACATCCCCAAGTAATTGAACAAGCATATCTTCAATCTTTCCAAGATCATTTGTACTTCTCTTGCTTAGACCTTTCAAAGCTCGGCGGAAAACATTTCTTCGCTTCGTAGGAAGATCTTCATACAGCTCGGCGGATCTGATTGTGCGAGGTGCACTTTGTGGTAGAGGTCTTGGCCCATTGATGACTTTTTGAACCGACTTTTCAGTGTTACCTTGTACTTCTGTAATAATGACATCTTCAGTATCGGCAAGCAATCTCTTCATATCCTCGAAAGAATTTCTCATTTCGGCAGCGGCCCGAACAAGAGTGACGAGAATTTCTGTGTCGCGTGCGCTACGTTGAGCATCACGAACAGTGAGATGATCCATCAAAGCAACGATATCCTTGGATTGAATGCGATCAATACCGTTACCAGTTGAACTATCATACAGTGGAGATCCCATTCCTTGTGACATACCACTGAGATGTCGAGAGTGACCAGGATGGAATTGATCACCGTTCAGTGCGTCTGTTGCATTTCCTAGTTCATGATCCATGAAGTCCACTCCCTTTCCTTTATTGACATGCTGTTCTGGAGTCTGACCGCCAGCAGAACGAGTATTGGGAGCTGATGAGATGTAACCCTCATCTTTGTGTAAGCCGTTTGGACTACCAGCATAGAGCTTTTCATTGTATGCTCGATTGGCTTTTTGGAAACCAGCTTGATTCAAAAGTTCTCGATCAAGGCCTGTTCCTTTACCAAGAGCAGCAATTGGACTTGTATCTTCATATGGATTTGTAATGAGGGTATCACGCTTTCTTTCTCCAGAAGTTCTTCCCCACTCATCCTCATGCTCACCACTGACCTCTCTGCTGTGGCCAGCCAAAGCAGCGGAAACCCCTGCGCCAGTAGCGGCATCAATCAATGCAGCTTCTGCTTCATGGAGAGCAGATGCAGAGTCAGAGCTTTGTGTTCGCTTAGCTTGTGGGGGAGTAACTTGATTTGGCCAGTGATCACGACTTGCTTGTTGTGTACCGCCAATTGGCCCTTGAATGATGGATGGGTTTGTTGTGACTTCTGATGCATCATCTCCGTAACCAATCTCAGGCATTGGGTCATGCATATCTGGAAGACCACTTGCAGACATCTTAGGTTGATCAGTCATTTGGTTGATTTCGCTAAGGTTGTCAATGCTGTGGCGAGGAGAAGAAAGTTTCTGCCCATCTGATGTACGATCCTTGAAAGATTTCTGTAATGGCGCTCCAGTGTCTTCTTTGCGTTCCTCATACTTGAGATTGTCTGCATCATTATTGTTGCTCATTCTTTCACGGGCCTTGGCCAATAGTGCTGCAGCTGCAGCTCTCAGCGCGCCAGCTCCAAGCTTCTCCTTGGTATTTGACTTGGACATCTCGACCTTTCTTCCATTCTCATCGATATCATACTCCTTGTCATACTTCGTAGGGCTCTGTGCTTTTGCGGGGCTATCGCCACGGCTTGTAAAGTTTCTCTCGGAATCATCGTCGAAGGATTCGTATGAAGCCTTACGGTTAACCTGGCTACTACTTCCAGGGTATGAGTTAGTAGCTGTGGTGACTTCAGAAGCATTAACCAATGAAGCAACATGCGATTCGACTCCTATCGGTGTATTGACGAAATTTGGTTTCCCACCAACACCTTGAATATTCTGACCAGTTGAGACATCTCGAGCATCAAAGCTATCGTCGGTAAAGTTGGTCAATCGTTTGTTTTCAAGGCTCAATTCGGAGTCAAAATCGCGATTTCGGTCATTTTCCTGATGCTGTTCCTCCCAGTATTGGACATCTCCATCTTGGGTAAGCTCTGAATCGGACAGTCCACCTGTGCGAACTTCCGAAAAGTCATGACGATTTTGAATGTTTTCAGACGACTCAAGTGACTTCATGGACTGATTGTGCTGAGCAGTCTTTGCCAACGAGGAGTATGACGCGGTGCTCTGAGTCAACCTGGAGTCTCGATGATCTTGGAGTGGCCCGTCTTCGTTTTCGGTATAGCCTGAGACACTCTGGATTGGACTTAGACCACGTCTTTCATGGCCGTAAGGAACGTATCTGAGTGGAGGAGGTACTTCCTGGGTGTTTTGGTAATAAGGATGTTGTGGCTCGGCCTCGAGGAGTTCTGAATCTTCATCATCAGGGGTATCTTGTTCATTGTGATGATGAATTGCTGCCAAACCAGCACCAGCGGCAGCACCAGCAAGACCAGCTTTAACGGTACTGGAGTGGCCTCCATTGTGTTCCTCTGAAACCATGGAATCGTCGAGATCGGGGTCGTAGAATTCCCGCATGGCTACTTTTCTCCCATTTTCATCCAATTCATATTCCTGTCCACGTAACTGCTGTTCGCTATTTTGACTATGAAGACTGAGATTTCTACGAGAGAAGTTGGAATGCTGAGTACCCAAGCCGTGTTGCAGATTGACCGGTGTTTGATTTGGTGTTCGAGAAGCTGGCGAAGTAACGTCTTTTCGGGCAGTGACCTCTTGAACAGGGGTCACACGCTGTGAGCTGGCGGAGTGAGGTCTTTCAGACTCTGCTGATAAGATCGAGGTTCTGGTGATATCAGAGGCGTTGATCGCGCTCATTAGTGGCATAGGAGGCGCCAGACTAAGACTATCTCTCTCCTCTGTAGGTGAAAGCTCACCTCCTAAGCTGTTGCCACGACTGTGATTTTTTCTCCTGCGTCGTCGTTCTTTCTTTTCATCTATTACCGATTCTTGTGATTGATGTTTCTGTAAAGCAGCTGCAGTCAAGGCACCAACCCCGGCGCCTAACGCAGCGGTTTCGACACCTCGACTCTTCTTCTTTTTCACCTTTTCATTATGCACAACAGTTTCTTCCGATTCGTCTCGTTCAAAACTGCGTGGCGAGTCCGAATCCCTCACCTGGTCTCTTCGACTCTTCCCCGAAATCACCTCTCCATCATTAAGTGTAACCTTTGGTCCTCCTGATATGCTGGATATACCACTTCCGACAGAACTTCTGCGCTCTGTGCGCTTACTTGACTCTCTCTTCAATGCTGATAATTCGGGTAAGATCAGACGACGGATGGCGTCTTCAACAGTCTCCAATAATTTGGGATTGTTGATAGAAGAATTTTTGGAAGCTCCAGATCTGACGGAAATTCTGTCAGAATTCCGACTAATTTGGGAATCTAGAAGGCCCGAATCGGCCCCGGACATTAAAGATTCTTCGGCTTGGCTTCGACTTGATCTTCTTCGTGGTGACTTGATCCCTTCGGTGAGCTTCTCACCACTAACACTTCGACTTCGACTTCTCCGTTGCTTTCTTCGGTGTTCTGATCTATCACTTCGAACCTTTTACATGGCTTTTTGTGCCACTATTCGTTCTCTACTAAGACTTCGGCTTCTTCGACGCGATGGCGTTCTTGATTTCTCCGACACAGCACTAGGAGCCAGGCCGCTAGCCGCTTCAGCAATCAAAGGTTCGTCTCTAGTCAAACTTCGGCTACGTCTCCGCTCTGGAGATCTTGTGTGTCCATCGAGGAAACTATCGGCAGGCATTGATGATATTTCTGAAGCATTATACAAAACACTTTTCGATCCTAACTCTGTGGGTATCAGCGGACTTCCATTCCTCTTTATTTCAACTTCGATCGGTCTCCCACCGCTCCTGGAAGTGAGGTTGGATTCTTCAGTCATCGATCTAAAGGAGCTCATGCTGGCTTCGTCTTCTGGCGCCGATTTGTGATTTTCCTTGTTGACATCCGATAAGGAGATATGCTGGGTGTATGATGGCCTTCGAGAACCTTTTCTGGATTCCGTAATCTGAATGTGGTCGTGAGCTGACTTGCTTCGGTGTTTCGATGATGGTGTAACTTTGACACGAACCGATGGCCTTCGACTTCTCTCTTCTTTCCCACCTTCAAAATACTCAATCAACAATGAAGTTTGAGACTTATTGTTTGATAAACTACTTAGACTATCGTGCTTCTTCTTCTTGCGAGTAGCTATGGTGACTGGAGCACCGTCATCAGGTATTGTGTATGTACTCTTCTCCGTTACTCTTGACCCAAGCTCCGTCGTCTCGTTTTCGTTCTCGGCGTCGCTATCCGCAGTACTTGTTTCCGTTGGCGCAGGTAGAGGGGGAGCTCTTGATTTTCTCGATTCGACACCCATTATGATAACTCTTCACAATTCGAATAGACGAACGGAGGGATGCATCAGCGGTAAGTATGGATTGGGGGGGGGGGTATCGAATGGTTTGTGTAATGTACAAGAAATGCCGGTAAGAAAATTGGAGAAAAAAGATGAATTGAGTTATTCTTTCGAATGCTTGGTCCTCAGCCCCCCAGGATGCAGCTGAGGCTTTTTCCCTTCTGCAGTTGTCACCCGAATTAAGAGGTAAAAAGAAGGAAAACGAGAGAGAATGCGAAGAATTGAAGCGCCCAAGAAACCAATAAACCTTCTGCGGGATATTATCGAGGCACCGAGGATAATTAAGAGTTGATTTGAAGCTCTATTATTATGGAGATAATCGGGGTTGATCTTTTCGAAATAGGCTGGATGGAAGGGGAAGTTGTGCGTTGGCGATTTTTGTTTATGCAGCTTGGATTGTTTGATACGATCTGATCCAATCAAAAATTAGTTGGAAGCGATTAAATTTGGGTGTGAAGGATTTGTATTAACCAATTGAAAGTTTGAAGCTGTCACAGTCGTGCTCTGGACTTTTGATGATTGAACAAATCTATCGGGTTTTTACCATGAATTGATGGGATGGCTCGGATGGATAGATAGATGGTACTTGTGTATGGTACAAGGTGAAGAGAGAGAGAGATGGGTAGGTATCTTAGGAAGGCCAGGCCAATGTAGGTATGAGGCAGGTAGGTCGGCCGTAAGTAACCTGGGATGATTCACATATAAGGCCAAGGGTAGATATGTTTGAGATATTTTGATTGGGATTGCGACCGAGTACCTATTGAAATTTGAGGAGTGAGAGGGAAGGGATTGAGAGGTTGATGGTGATAGGTAGGGAAGGTGTAAAAGTGGTAGAGAAGCTCGAAGGAAAGGGTTACGAGAGGTACAAGAGTTACAAGAGTTACCAAAGTTCACGAGTCGATAATCATTTTTATTCCTACTAGGTTACCGCCTTTCTCTTCTCTCCATCGAAGGGGTATGTAGGTATCGAAGCTCTTTGGGCATTTACTATGTATTTTTCTCAATTGATAGAGCTTTGACATTTCTTACTAGAAGTTCTTTACGGAGTATGGATTGATGGATTGATGGATTGGTGGATTGATGGATTAATGGATTAATGGATTAATTAGATGAACAAAGAGCGTTCATTGGGTATTGATCCCCGTGAATAGTCACAATCACAATATAATAAGAGTGAGAAATGATGCCCAAAGCAATGATAATGTCATTTGGCTCGTGTTGAAGCCGATGAAAGCTTCTCTGCTCTGATCGTCATCTTATACTTCTGTCTTTACTTAGTAGACAGGTTACTAGTTTGCTAGCTATTTACTAGCTATTTCCCATCAAACCATAACCCTCAATTCAATCTCTTCAACCCTTCAAGCTAAACCCAAAACATTCCCAAATGAAAATCTCCAAATGCCATCACAACCCATCACAACATCAATTGACTCCAGCCTTCCAATTGCATACAAGTATCATATAGCGGGTTGTGACAAGGCTCTCTCACCTCCATACAATCCATACCTATCTACCTATACATATTTCCCTACCTAACCTCTCATCAAACCCAATCCCATCCAAGCCAAGCCAAGCCAATCCAGTCAGCAATCATACACACCTGGGCAACCAATGCAAGAATCCGCGAAAGTAGTCTTACACAAACACAAGCCTCAAAATCTAACATCTAATTGCATTACAGGACTAATAAACATTACCCCAAGCTACCATGAAAATGAGGGGCACAACCAATAATCATAAATATAACTATCACATAATTACTTCGTACAGAATCTCCCCAACCATTTCTCCTCCTTTCTGTATTCCCTTGTACATACGATACATACATACTTCTCTTTCATATAATCAAGTACACCCATCCCATACCAAGTACCACCGCCAGCACGGTTGTATTCCCAACCCCCAAAATTTACCAGCACAGCCATCGACATTATTCCAAGGCACATGTAACTTAGTACCCAGTAGCTCCGTAACTACCTCCTAGTGAATAGTACTCCATCCAAAAAAAATTCACAATCCAATTCAATTCCATCCCATCCCATCCCATCCCTCTTCTCCCCAAAAAACAAAACCCCCCTAATAAACCATAAACTCCCCAATCTCATTGGTCACCGTTCAACCTATCAATCAAGACTTGGATAACGGACCGTTGACCGTTTAAAGAATGGTAGCGTTTGATATCTACCTAGTAATCATAGCGGCTGATAAGTTAGTAATAATATATTACTAAGTGTTTACTCCGTACATCACTTGTCAGAATGTCAAGTCAAGAAAAGTCAGAATTTAGTAGGGAGTACGAGAGTTCCAAGTCTTCGGTTTCTGGGACAACGCCCGTTTGTTTAATATTATTTTTGTTTGATAAGGAGGAGTTGTGATCAATGAATGAATGAAATGGCTGGGAATCGTCGGTTCTTGGGAGGATGATTTGATGTAATATTCATTCAGTGGTAGTATGTAAGTGAGTATATAAAAGGAGGTCGAAATGCATCTCGTAGCTGGGATCACCAGATGGAATGCACAATCATTAGGTACCTAGGTATGGTTAAGGGGTTCGCTCATTCATTTTTATCAATTGCGACACAGAACAGAGTATCTCTTCTCAACACAAACCCTCCCCATCAATTCATAACCATAACCATAACCATAACCATAACCACAACCACAACCACAACCACAACCATAACCACAACCCCAATAAAAAACCCCATGAAGCTATTCCCACTTTCCTCCTCCTTTCCATCCATCCATCCATCACAAATCTCTACCCCGCATTCCCGCATTTTTATCAAAAAATACGAGGTGTTCGCATCGTATCATATCGCATCTCATCTCATCTCTTGTACCTACCTACCTACCGATTACCATGTATCATATCATCCAATTTCCTCGGAGAATACTTATATTTTATTACATCATTTCATATAGGAATTGGAAACTTTGTTTTTGATTTAGTTGATCTCTCGTTTGTTCGTTCGTTTTGTATTGTTTTGGATTGGATTGGATTGGATTGGATTGGATTGTTTTTGGGGGATGAGGTGAGGGATGGTATGGTATGTTATGTTTTGAAGCTACTGTGGGGAGGTGAGTAGTGAGCAGATATTAGAGTTTAGGAGGGGGATTTGGGGTGCATATCTAGGTACCTACTCACTCAATGGTGGGATCTTGGGTTTTTGATGAAACGGCAAAGGGTGTGATTGATTGATTGATTGATTGATTGATTGGGTAGGTTTATGGCTGGCTGGGTGAATGTTGCTGTTTGAAAGTAGGTGCTCATTTGTAAATCTACTCGAGTGAGAAGATCGTATTGGTGATGGTATTACGAAATAAAAAGGTTTGAGTTATCAAAAGGTGTGTGCGTTCTTAATTTTCTAGTTTTGTATAAAGTTTTTTTGGATATATTTTCTCTGTATTAGGCATGCTCTATTATATTTTCTACAATGGATATATCTTCAGATTGTCAGAGGAAGTGCAATACGTTGAATCTCTCGTTTCTGAATTGTGGCTAGTAACTATCAATAGGAAGGCTGTGTCGAAGTTTCTCGACTCCGTATGGAATGTTAAACTTCGCAATGGTAACTTCAAGGCACTCTTGTGATTTCTAGCTTGCTCTTATATTGTTGGATAGCAACTACCTGTCGAGGAATCTAGAGGTCATCGTATTATTCGAGAGTGGCCTCTAGCTATCATCATTGTCGTCGTTGAGTTCCATCAGCATCCTCTTCTGCAATGTCAATATTGGTGTAACATTTTCATCACGGTGTTCGTTCACTACCATATAAACTCTCTGTCTTCTCTTTGAGTAGATATATCTTCTTCTTCTTCTTCATCGAATCCCCCAAAAATCAAACAAACAGATTCGAAACCCAATACTCCGGTCCAATTAATAACTCTCACTATTCTTACAAGTGTGAAAGTCAGTACACACCTGAAACGAGTTCAAGTTCATCCATCTATATTTATCTATCTCTCTTTCGATACTTTCTCTATGGGCTTTTATACACTAGCCCGATCCCAAATATCGAGCATTGAAGTTCAGGAACCGGGTCACAGGGGAAATTCTGCATGTGCTTAGATTTTCAATATTCTTGTATAAAGAAGATTGCATATCAGTTAGAATTTAGAAAGTTATACAGTCTATTACATGAGCTAAGACTTGCCAGCTATGTGTCACTTTTGGAAAATGGCACATTGATATCATCTTTTTTCCACAGCATCTTTTGCCTTCCATTTTAGACATAGAAATCAGACAAGGCACGACGTTCATGCAATACACAACCAAAACGACAATACAAAGAATGATCTCGAGAAAAACAGTAATAACAAATCGTGACAGCGATCCTTCCCTCTCAAATCCACACCCCATAAACCCATCCCTCATCTAAAGGTATGAAAACCATACAATCAAATCTATACACCAATACATCTTATACATACATACAACCACCAAAACTCCTGCAATTCTGTATCAAGCTCCCATATAAGGTTTCTCTTACATCAAAGAACAACGTGCGTCATTATATACTCTTGCGAAGTCCCGAGTGTTCTGGTGAATCCATTCAGTGAATGAAAGGGATATACGTTATTTCGGGGGAAAAATTGTATATTGTATTGTTGGTACGGGGGTGAGAGTTAGATGTGGAGATGGGAGTTTATATATCTAGTATCTATAAGAATGAAATCGAATCGAATCTTCGATCTGGTTTCTTGACGTGCGGGATGTGAAGAAAAGAGAATGTAATCAAGCTTGTTTTTTTTTCGGTTTTAAGATATCGTTGTTTTTTGCGAACTTCGGGGGTGATGAGAAGATATGAGTTGGGTTGATTTCAATTTTTTTGTTTTCTTTGTCCTCATTTTCTTCTTGTTATGAGTAAGTTTTCGTTGTTGTTTGGTTAAATATCACATCTCATGGCGAGAATTTGGAGGTTGGTTGATTACATGTGTGTGTGGAGGGAGGAGATTTGAGTCGGAAAATACACACAGCGGTGTTGTATTGAAATTCTTCAACACCTGTAGACACGGGGTTTGAAGGCATTGATCACCGAATGCTCATGTCATGGGCACTATTTCTGATGGTTTGTCCTTATAGATTTGGGGTTTTCTGGAAGACTATAATTTTATATATTGCTTCACTGATTATGGATAGGTATGCAGTGGAAAGGAAGGGGCATGCACTATCTGAATCATTGATATTCGTTTCGGTTCATTTCTCTATCATACATTCTTGTTTATTATGAGTATAAAACTACTCTCTGCGTTCTAGATAATCTTCTCTCCAAATATCACAAGAAACGATGAATGCTATCCGAGGCTCTGTCATCTTCACTTGCAATCTTCACGTGTAACCTTATCCTGGGGATTGCGGTAATGTGAATGGAGAATGGAGAATCACAATGTTCATCAGGTATGCGAAGCTCAAGATACTGAGCGAGGAAATACAATTTTTGCTGGCTGTTGAATATATGTGATTTGATGATATATATGCACTATTTATCAATACATTGAGAATAAAATATCTTAGCAGCAACAACAACAGTAGCAAACAACAAGCGCATCAAAAATCTCTATCCAACTCCCATCCTCATCACAGATCTACAAATCTACAAATCTACAAATCTACAAATCTACAAATCTACAAATCTACAAATTTACAAATTTACAAATC
>PQXJ01000706.1:0-12554 GCA_004786225.1 Botryotinia narcissicola | reverse complement strand
GACGCTAAGCTGACTTGCTGCCATATATATAAGGCACAAATTCTCATCGCGTAGTCGTGGACCAGAGCTGCCTGTAGCTCTAAAGTCCAATGACTCCAAACACAGCTTCACTCTCTAAACTCCCAACCCATACTTTACATTTGCGTCAACCATTTCTGTAATTTTGAACCCCCAGAACCCTCCAGCACAAGTTTCGAAATAAACAGAAACAATGGCGGATAGATATTCTTTCTCCTTGACAACCTTCTCCCCCAGGTACGATTGAACCAGCCAAAGCTCTAGAGATCCTACTGAGTGACATATAATACATGCCGAAGTACTTTGCTAACGTTTTGAAGTGGGAAATTGGTTCAAATAGGTTCGTACCATCAAATGAAGCTTATATCAAATATGCGCCAAGCTACAACTTTACTTGTTGATATATCCCATCAGCTCTACAAAACTAATCAAATCGCAAACAGAGTATGCATTAAATGCCGTCAACCAGGGTGTTACCTCATTAGGAATCAAAGGTGCACACATATCCTCACTAAACATGTGCATTTGTGCTAACTTATCATCAGCTACCAATGGCATCGTCCTTGCCACGGAGAAGAAGTCCTCTTCAACCCTCATCGATCCCCCCTCCCTCTCAAAAGTCTCTCTTATCACTCCAAACATTGGCATGGTCTACTCCGGCATGGGACCTGATTACCGCGTACTTGTCGACAAGGCCCGCAAAGTATCCCACACTGGCTACAAGCGCATTTATAACGAATACCCACCCACCCGTATATTAGTACAAGACGTTGCGCGGGTGATGCAAGAAGCTACGCAATCGGGAGGTGTACGACCATATGGTGTTAGTTTGTTGATCGCAGGTTGGGATGATGGAATTGAGCCAGAATCGGAGGATGTTGCTGGCGCGGAAGTGCATCCGGATGAGAAGAAGCCATCGGGCAAGACTGGTGGTATCTTGAAGGGTGGACCTATGTTATACCAAGTTGATCCTAGTGGTAGTTACTTCCCATGGAAGGCAACTGCCATTGGAAAGAATGCTACTTCAGCTAAGACTTTCTTGGAGAAGAGATACACCGAGGGATTGGAGTTGGAAGATGCTGTACACATCGCTTTGTTGACGTTGAAGGAGACCATTGAAGGAGAGATGAATGGCGACACAGTGGAGATCGGTAAGTTTAAGAATCTCGTTGGATGTTTCACTTCGCTAACATCTTCCTAGGTATTGTAGGACCACCAGCCGATCATTTAATGGGCATTGAGGGAGTCGAAGGTGCTCAAGGCCCACGTTTTAGAAAACTGAGCCCTCAAGAAATTGAGGATTATCTTACGAATCTATGAGCAGCTTTCATTTTATTCTGCAATAGCAATGAACTTTAACGTAGTCCCAAGGTCATGATGTATTATAGAATGGCATAAGAAGGCAAAATGAGCAAAGAGATACCATACTGATTTACTTTCATCCACTCTTGCTCTTCAATTTATTGTGAGATCTGTTTGAATTGTCTTTCCATCTATTCCTGTTTAAGCTTCGATATAACGTTGGATGAAATATCCACAAACTAATCTCATGAAGAGAGGTCCTCCACGAGTGCAAAGCTACACTTGTACCCTGCCCGCACGCCCAAACATTTCTTCGTACTCCCTTTCTCAAACCCTAAATCAACCAACCTCCACTCCCCGCATCTCTCTTTCCCCCCCTCTCCAAGCCCAAGTTGACGATTCCCATTCTCTCCAATGACATACAATTCTCCATCCGTCGTCAGCACCAGCATGTGGTTCTCACCAATACTGAAATCGAGGATGTCGGCTCCGTGGATATCGAGTGGAATGGGATCATAATCATCCGAGGATGAAAATGAAGAAGAGTCTGAGAGTTCAGGAATTATAGAGGGAGTATTGGTACGACCCCATATATAGAGATCGTGGCCGGTGGTAAGAGCGGCAGTTAGGGGTCCGGAAGAAGATAGTTTGCTAATTTGTCCGGTGGGAAGGGAGATAAGAGAGGTGAGGAGGGTGGGTTGAGATGCTGGATTTGAAGAGGTGGGTTCGCGGCCGAGACAGGAGGGATAGCGTTCGTCGCCCCAGGTGTAGACGTTTCCTTCTTGGGTGAGGGCCGCGAAGGTGGTGGTGTTGGAGACGAGTTGCGTGATGTGGGGGAGGGGGGATATGAAGTCTGGATTGGCTCGAGAGAGGTATGCTGGAAGAGAGGGGTATTGGATTATGGTTGTCGGTGTGAAAGCTGTAGAATTTAGTAGATTGTTCATGGGTAAGAATGTGGAATTTGAGGTTACCTGCAATCTTGTCGTTTCCAGCTGCGGTTGCCTTGCTTTCAACATCTTCGGATCTTCTACAGTCTGTTCGTTCTTCTGAGTGTTGCGTGCTATTCATTGCAGTGACCTGTTCTAATTGCGCTTGTAAAAATCCATCTGGGGAACCGGCAACTTTTATCTCTTCGTGGAGACCTGAGGGACCATTCGATACTACTGCTAGAATTGCAAGTATATTAGTACCATATTTGATGAAATGATGTGTTATTGCGAAAAAAGCTATACTATGTACTGAGCCTCAATCATCCTCATAATTTATTTGACTGATTAATGAAGAAGATGAGGGCTAGCCTCAAGCTCTGGCAAACGTATATTCATGACATCTGAAGACTCTGTCCAATTCTAAGTAAGCTTCTGAAGTTGTAGCTTACCTTTACCCCCTCCTTGAGCTTTTACTAGAACTCTAAGCATTTTATTCTTTGAACAGGCTTGCCACTCGCTGGAGCCATTTTATTCTCACTCATGAAATCGATATGTCGAATCATGTGATCTACACGTGACTTTGCATCCATCACTCTGTAAAAACGCAAAAACAAAAGAATACAAAGGGCCGTCAAAGTAATATCAACATACCTAAACAAGCCGAAAAAGAAGTTTCAAGAATATTAATACTTCCCTCTGCTCTTAATACTCGTTTGAAGCTAAGGACATCTTCGGGCTCATCAGGAAGATCTCCCTCGAATTGCAGTTGATTCCAAGCATTGAACCCACATGCCCATAACTCCATTCTTAGATCACGTATCACACAGAGATGCAGCGTTGAAACTATTCAGCCTTACTAAGACAAGGGTTGATCTGATTCTGTTATGATAGCCTGAAGGGGGTTGAGCACGCGAGTACGTCCGTAAAAGGTTCGCTAATGTAAACTGAGTGCGGCTAATCTGTAGGTGGGCTTGAGGCGGGATGTCCAAGTGATATGGATCATTCCATAACCATAACCTTAACATTATGCTGCACGACCAACTCCACCCATCGCCTTAAAATAAACATCGCTTTCTTTCGATTACAACTTTATATATATATACATTACATATTCAAGGCTCTCGTCAAGACAATCATATCCAATAATTGCAATATAGTTAACCGTCTGTTTTGCATCCGGCGATCCTATCCTATTCAATAGGAAATCTATCCCCGAGGTATTCGTCAGTATTACTTCAGGCTTCCAAATTCCATTTTACTGCTGCCTATGGCGGAGTCTTAATTACTCCTGCCCTGACCAAGCGATCAATATTGTCCCTGATCAGCCATCGTTGTACCCATTCAATTCTTGTGTATATCTTCTGAAGTTCAAAAAGATATAGCCTCGAAATTTATTCTTATCGTTCTAGAAAATCTGCAATTGTTTTTTGTATTTGATTCCCCCACGTTTGCGCTTCACACCGGAATATCATTAAACGCTTCAAAATCTTGCCATCTCACAATACCTCCCGAACAGCTGGTCCAGATCTTTCTTTTCATGCCCTGAGAAAGACAGGCAGAAAAAAACATCTGATTCTCCTCTATCTGTTGATTGTTTTGCTCAAAAAGCTTGGTTTGGGATCCGGCGGGGCTCAATTGAGGGGCATCAAGCGACTTTCCTCCTAGTCTCGATACAAATACGACCATTTAAAATCATCTTAAATGGTCACTATGAATCTCAACCTACCTATACGGACTGCTAGTCGAAGAAACGATGAAAGTCGAAATCACTATATTTCTGGCAACTATACTCCCACCTCTTCAACCGAGGCAATTGCTGGACCAATACGAGAACCAGCACCCGTCAATGAAAGATTAATTGTTGGACTAGATTTCGGGACAACATATTCTGGGTATGTTCATTTTTACAGCTTGTTTTGCCAAGACATTTGTGGCACCACCAAAACGGGATCTTATATTTCTGGATAATTACGCCATATACCTGTGTCGGCTGTTTGTACTCGAGTGCTTATCATATTCGATACTACAATTTCTACACGTGTATAAATCTTGGAAATCTCGATCTTATAATGCTTGATGAAGTAATTTTCATTAAATCAGCACCTCTCACAAGCCTTTGCATTTTAGGTTACTCAGATTCTTGCACAAATGCTAACATTGAACCAGTGTTGCTGTTGTATACACATCGAATCCTGATGATGTAGATATCATCAAAACTTGGCCCGGAAGTAATGGGATTACATCTGATAAAGTGCCAACAGAAATTGGATACTCCAAACCTCCAGGATCGCCAGTAGGAACTGAACCGACGATAAAATGGGGCTGTCAATTTCGTCCCGAGGAACCTCGACTGCGATGTATCAAACTTTTTCTCGACCGATCTCAAAAATTACCTTTCTATGTTAGTCCAGCTGAAACTGCTAACCAGCTTAAAGAGCATAGTAAAAATGTTGTCGATGCTGTCAGTGATTATTTGACTCAAATCTATAAGCATACCATGGAAACCTTGACTCGCCGATATGGAGAATTATTCATGTCAACCACGAAAGTCGAATTTGTTCTTACTTGTCCAGCAGTCTGGTCTGATGCAGCGAAGAATACCACGCTTCAAGCTGCAGAGAGAGCGGGAATGGGTGATAAGTCAGCAATTCAGATGATCAGTGAGCCTGAAGCCGCTGCTGTCTATACTCTGAAAGCCATCCAACCAAATCATCTACAAGCTGGTGATAACTTTGTAGTATGTGATGCCGGAGGTGGCACTGTTGATCTCATCGCCTACAAAATTATATCTCTCAAGCCATTGCAAGTAGAAGAGTCCGCAGTGGGTACCGGGGGGCTTTGCGGAAGTGCGTTCCTCAATTATCGATTTGAGGAATATTGCAAGAGTCGTATAGGAGTTGCACGATTTGAAGAGATGAAAATGAAGAAAGCGAAGTCATGGCAAATGGGGCTCAAATACTGGGAAGAATATGTGAAGCGAGATTTCGACGAGGAAAACGATACAGAGTTCAATATTCCTCTTCCTGGCTTAGCAGATGATATAGATGCTGGTCTGGATGGGGGATTTTTTATTATGACAACTGCTCAAGTCAAAGATATTTTCGAGCCAGTCGTCAAAGAGGTGTGTGATCTGGTTCAAGGTCAAGTTGATGGTATTAGACAAAAAGGAGGCATCGTCTCGGGTATTGTGCTTGTGGGAGGATTTGGACAAAGCAACCATTTATACAAAAGATTAAAATCGCATTTTAACAGCGCAGCGCCACCACCTTACAGTGAACGACCAACTCACGCACAATCTATGGCATTAGCACAAAGCAATTCTGTAGAAGTCATGCAGCCTATCAATGCATGGACTGCTGTGGTCCGAGGAGCGGTTCTTAAAGGATTGGAAGGAAGCGTGGTGGTGTCCAGAAAGGCGCGGATGCATTATGGAACTTCGTATGCAACGGTATATGATGAGGATAAACATAACGTTAGCGAGAGATATTGGAGTCCATTATGGGAACGTTGGATGGTCAGCGATAGGATGCAATGGCATCTAAACAAGGTGAATTTTACTTCCCCCTCCCCCTTTTGCTTCGACAGCATCACTAATCCCATTCAGGGTGATACTCTCAACACAGATACTCCCATCTCTTTTCACTATACGCGCAATTTCCGCCCAGGGCAATCATTGATTGTGTCCGATGATCTTATTGCTTGCGATTCGGATGGCGAGCCTCCAGCGTCCTTCACGAGAGATCTAATAAGCGTATGCACGCTCACCACGGATCTGGGAGCCGTACCGAAGAGTCTGTATACGAGATTGACAACCACGAGAGGAGTGGAATTTCTTAATTTAGATTTCACTCTAGAGATGGTGGTTGAAAGCGCCGGGTTGGCGTTTGAATTGAAAGTGGATGGATACAGGTATGGAAGAGTGGAAGTCGAATTTCATTGAAGAGGAGTAGTTATCAACAATGAGTTTATGGTCCACAATAGAGGGTTAGTTATATGAGAAGACGGATCAAGAGAATATGCGGGTTGGATGAAGATAAATCGGGGGCATCTTTTGGAATTATACCATGATCATTTGCGTTGCATGCATTCACATGTGTTGGCGATATCAAGAACATCTAGGCTTTTACACTTATTCTGAATCAATTCTTTATCAATTTTTGAACCCTTTCGAGGTTTATTTGCAGCATCTTGTTCATTGTACTTGTTTTTCACATTGGAGAAATGTAACAAGACATTTCAATTCCTTACGATCTCTTGATTAGGAGGTGGGTAATGATAGTAGCTTTCCGGATAAATCCCGGATGCAAAATAGCTTTGTGATGTACGTCCCGCGCCCTCACACACGATGTATCCTGCAAAGTGTAGACAGACACTGGCAAACACTCAAATCCCCATCAGTGCATCGCAAAATACGCCGAATAAACATTTTTCATATTGAGCATAAGATACTCCTATACCAAAGAGAACCAACCCCCTTTCCTTCGTGGCAATCACGACCTCGGACACAATGCTGGCCGAGGGAGACGGGAATCAACCACCAGGGTAGCCAATGTGCCTGTTACTCCAGAGATCGGATGCGATGGTTTGAAAACACTTATTTCTTTTGTCTGTTATTCTTTGAGATCTCATCGCATCTATCCCCAAAGCTTTCCTAAGAGCTTGATATTTTCGCGGCCCCAATAGTACGGCCGCTTAAATAGGAAGGTGGATCGCCAAAAAAACACGTGTTGAGGCTCAGTAAGACTTGATTACTTCATCTCTGAATAGTTTCAGGTAACGAAAAGATCACTTACTTCCTTGAGTACCTACTTGATGATGATTGCAACACTGTCGCTAAGTCTACTTCAATTCTAGTGGTCCGTCATAGATACGGCCAATAGAGGTGAAATAAACAAGTGTGAGCTAATTGACTACCAATTGAATTTTCGTGGTGCGATCTTCTCCGCTGTGTATCCAAGATTGTAAACCACATCACAGAAGAGTGGCTAAGTGCTGCTTATAGGCATCGGACTTAGGAGTATATATAGAGGCCGTCTCTTGCCCAAGAAACTTTGAAGCTAGAACAAAGTCTCACAAGAGAATACTGATTATTTTCTTCGGACATTCTTTTTTATCCTTCACCGGGGATATCTCTATTTCAAGGGGCCCAGAATTAAGCTGCCCCAAGTTTTACAGATTTTTTCTTCTCTGCTGGAGTGGGTCTTCTATACAATTTGTATGGTTATTCAGGCATACCCATAAATCGATAATTTTCAACCCATCGACATCTTGTTGCTGGACAATATGTTAGATCAACCCTTGTTCTTACATCCTTCCCCGCAACTTTGCAAATACTGCAAGGTTATTCCATGGCCACGAGACATACGCTATGAAACTCAGAGTAGTCCATCTCCTCATCACAGAATCTTCGGCTCTCTTCAAATCTCAGCTGATGCGGGCTGTATACTTTGCCAATACTTCTGGTTGCGTATAATCTCGATGCTTATGGGATGGCGAAGTGCACTACCATCTGCCAAAACTCCATTGGATTTCTATATTCGCGTGCTATATGGCAAACGTAAGGGCATACTAGTAGATGTAGGAGAGGCAGCCGGTTATGATTGTGTTCATATGTGGTTCCTCGAGCTCAAATCTGCCGAAGAGGAGACTCTAGTGAAACCGGAATCTCGACATATCAAACGTATGTAATTTGCATTCTCTCATTTGGCTTGCCACAAACCATACTGATGTACTTTTTGCTTCCAGAATTTGCCCAAGGAGAAGTCTTGGAGGATCTCAAAGACTTGGCCAATACGCAAGTTCTGCCTTAGACTGAAGCCTGTTATAACCGCCTAGAGAATCATGATAATTGCGGCCGTACAGTTGGTACGAATATCTTGCCAACTCGCCTCATTGATGTGGGAACTATGAATGGCGAAAGCTTTCGGCTCATCACAACAATGGATTTCATGGAACCCTCCAAACATCCATACTTGATTCTCAGTTATTGCTGGAGTAGAGGGATCGATGTTGCAAAAACGACTACAGGGAATCTTGAGGATCGTCTACGCAGCTTCAATATTGCTCACCTTCCTAAGACCATACAAGATGCAATAATTCTGACTAGAATGATGAACATCCGTTACCTGTGGGTCGATGCAATTTGCATTATTCAATCCTCAGAGAACGATGACTATAGCGAGTTCTAAGCGGAGGCGAGCAAAATGCGAGATTACTACACCAACGCCGAGTGCTGTATAGCTGCATCAGTTGCTAATTATGCAGCGGAAGGTTTCCTCAGAGAAAGGCTGCTTGGGCGGTATCCAATCCCATCCATTTTTCTAACCTACCCAGGTACTGTTGGTTCGGATCGGCAATCTATCGCACTGCAATCAAAAGAGGACTTCGCAACATCGAGGAAAGTTATTGATGAATCGCCACTGTCAAAACGCGGATGGTGCTTACAGGAGCTTTCGCTTCCACTACGTGTACTTCATTGGACCTCTAATGGGCTATACCTCGAATGCCAATCTTTCTACTTTCTAGAGGGACGTTCTGAGAAGTGGGAGACGTATGATTATGTCGCTACTGCTACTCCTCGAGATATTGTAGCCATGCCTGACGACAAACTCTTGACCCACGATGGCTGGTACCGCTTACTTCGGTTGCTATCAGAGAAAGGCCTAACCTTTTCCAAAGATCAAATATACGTCATTCATGGTATCGCTTGTATCATCATAGAGCGACTCAATGTTGAATATTTTAATGGCGTGTTCCGGCCATATCTTGCTCAAGGGCTTGCGTGGAACTACTCCCCTAGGGGTCCTTACGATGCATTGCCGGATGTATCCGTAGAACCTAGGGACGACCGTTTCCTACTTGGTGCTGGGCCTCAAATGGGCCGGTCTAGTTTTCAGATATTCCTACAGGTGACTGGCACTCCTATATTCATGATGTCCGTCCACATATGTTCCCTTCGTATCCAGGGAACACAAACTTGACCGACATCATCGACTCGAAGCATCATATCAAAGCTCCAATAATACAAGTCGACCTGGTTTATGGACCTCGGGAGACATTCCCTCCTTCAGGGGAAGTTAGTATTGATTGCGATGGTGGAGAACCCCTAAATCATTACTTTTTGGGTATGGCTTGATAATCCGCTTGGATCAAGTCATTAGACGGCCACCAACATACTACATAATGCTAGTCGTGATACATTGCTCAAAGGGGCCACTGCCCAAGTACTACTTATTGGAGGACGGCAGTCTCACACACACTATGAAATATTGGTACAAGAGATGGGTAATCAACCCCAGGGGTGTTACCAAAGAAATGGATTTATAAGGCTAAGTTGTCAGAATTCACAGTGTGATGGAGATGGAATGCGAGCGAATAAATTCGAAGATGAATTGTTAGAAGTTACTCTTCTGTAGCGTTGACTCATTGAGTCCAACAAAGTATGGTCAAAAAATGTTGGCTTCACCAGCCAGGGCAAATCGCCTAATCTAATATTGAATCTTTCAAATAGTTTCAAGAGAGGCAAGTGAATCCGAGCATACCGGACATGCTAGGTAATTTGTTATGTGCAGGGCACTCTGTCTCTTCAAAATCCGAAGAGTGAATACAGTCGCTACACTAACCTTGGAAATCAACCATTCAGTTCATAGTCAACCACATCAATAGCTACCTACCTACCAAGATTCCTCTCCTACTTCTCGGACACAGCTTTCTTCTCACAACCCATTTTTTTCTCAGTCAGGGCCACCTGCAATTGCCTGAGTACTCGACATTCCATTTCAATAACTCTTCAAGTAATAAACACAACAATCAACTCAACGCCATCGCATTTTGGTACTTCCCCAAACCGGACACAATATTTTGTTTCACAACACAAAAACTGTGAATTCAGCGCCATGTCGGCCAACACAACTGCCTCACAACACAATGGCATGGAGTTTCCCAAGGATGATGATACTGCAGATAAGAAGATTCAAGGTAAAGCTTCAAATTGTCTTCCCTACTATATATCTTCACTAACAAAGCTCAGTAAATACGACTCCACCTCTCCCAGTGAGAAAAAATCAGTCTATCACTGGAAACACCAAAACACTCCATAGATTTGGCGAATTCCCTCGAGAAATACAGATCAAGATCTTCAAACTCGCACTTCCTGATCCGCGCATAGTCCATCTCGGACTCGAAGTGATATTTTCGGAGCCTGAGGATGGAATCACCTGGGTCCATGCGAGAGTAAATAAAACCAGGGCACCACGCCTGTTATCTTTACTTGAAACATGCATAACATCAAATGCCTCAGTCTATTCTGGAGATGGATTTACTAAGATCAAAATTCAGCCTCTGAATAGTCACCCGCACACGGCCAACAAGCAGCGTCTTAGCCCGAACGATAATTTCTGCTACAAGGACTGGGGCGATAAGGTTCTCAACGATACTTATATGCGATTCTCAGAAGACATCCTTATGGTAGATTGTAGTTATTTTGACCTTTTATATCGTCATGGCGGATCGCTCGATCTCGAGAGGCTTACCCATAATGCTGTGAGTTGGTTTGGATATTTATCCGTCAGCACGCCTTGGATCAGTGGCAAAATTACCAAGCTATTGAACGATACTTATTCGCAATGCCCATGTCTCAAGAGGCTCAGTGTTCTTGGCTCGCGTATTTGCGACGAGAAAGCACCTCCTGTTACCCAACTTCTTAACATTGATAAAGACTTGCTCAAGCTAGACCTCGAAGATATAGACGGGTGTCAAGTTCCGTCTGAGGAGGCGGATGATAGATATCAAGCGTTGGAGAAAATACTGAAAGCGCGATATCTTTTCGACAGGCATTTTGAATCACATCGCAAAGAAAAAGAGGAAGAAGGAAACAAAAATGCTATCAAATACTGGAACAGGGTCGAGGTAGTCAATGTTTTACAATGTTGGTCTGATGGAACTCGGTATGAATCAAGTCTCTGCATTCCAAAGATTGACTCCATTGTGCGCAGCAACGATGATGGATTCTTGGCAACCTTACCAGAAAGTACGCCAGATGAGGTGATAAAGCTAAGAGATGCTCTCAAATTAGTAGAGCTCAGAGGTGGGCAATGATCACACGAGCTACAGCAGGAATTCCTTGGGTTTAAATCAAGGCACAGTTTGATGGGTTATTAAGGAATTGCATTTAGGTGTAATGGGGTTACGATATCTTTTTATAGAAAAACCAGTTATACGCAAGTAAAGCAATACCAAGCGGTCAGATTTATCTAGCAAAGTGACATGGAGTTACCCATCGTGATTTATATGACTAGTGGTGGGGGGAGAGGGTATGTATCACCCACTGCGAGACCTTTTGATGTTATCTACTCCCTTCAAAGTCTTCCTTAAACAGTGAGAAGAAGCTGCTTTCGCTAGTTTGTATCCAAGCTACAAGTCTTTAGTCAAATCTGAGCATCATATATAAACCATAAACAAAAAGACCATTATTCTCCGCAAGGAGTGGCTGGTTTAATAGTAAAGTGATTCGTGCCCACTTTTCATTTTATCAATTTGAACGATGTGCTTGATAACTCTTTATATATATGGGCCGATCCCCATTTATTGAATCTATAAAGTGGGACCTGTGGATTCATAAGTTATATCATTAGCTACGATTGTACGAAGGAAGTTGTGATCCCTTTTCTCTTTTCTAGCCCTAACAGGAGAAGCTTTGCTCCACTATTGTTATATCTCCTTACTTCGTCTGAGTGATTCCAACTGTATCCGAGTGGTTACAATATACCTCTTTCCCTTTTGGGATCTCGATATCTGATTGTCTGCTTCTAGTGGCTGCTGATTACCTCGCCCCTAAATAAGGCTTTATACAATCGATCGCTTTTTGTTTCTATTGATTATTAGATTGTCTCGTCTCTAATAAGCCTTGATAACCCTGATTGTCTTTGTTTATAGTGGTTGTTAACAATCCCCAAACTCTATTTGCTCTTTTTGAGAATAACTTTTCAATTGGTACCTTTATGGTCCGAAAATATTTGCCTTTATTGGCTCTGAACCCTGCCTCGTACGAGGCCCCAAACAACCTTTGGACTACTCAGCATGAAGTGAATTGGACAGCATCGAACTTGCAAGCGGGAGCGGAGTGGTAAAAGTGTATGTAATATAGCTGCCCGTTTATCATTAGTATTACAGTTGTAGAAGAACGGAACGCTTGGCTATACCGGTAATTATATGTAAATAGAATTGGTAGTATAATCCATCCCTAGTACCCCCTGGGAGGTCGTGGTAGGCCTTAAGCCTACCCCCTGGATGTAAAGTAATAAATAA
>PQXJ01000705.1:0-12656 GCA_004786225.1 Botryotinia narcissicola | reverse complement strand
CTCCTTCTCCTCCTTCTCCTCCTTCTCCTCCTTCTCCTCCTTCTCCTCCTTCTCCTCCTTCTCCTCCTCCTCCTCCTCCTCCTCCTTCAACTCTCACAACAACATCCAAATCACTCTAGACTCAACCCTCCAATTCGTCAACCCATACTCTATCTAATCAAGTGTCTAATCAAAAAATTAAACCTTCCCCCCCTTCTTCCCCCATCAATGGATATCTATCTCCGTTCTCCCCTCTCATTCCTCGTATTCTCACATTATCACGGTACCCCTTATCAGAAAGAGAATCTTCTTCAAGAATTATGAATCTCCTCTCCGTCCCTCTTATATCTGTATCAATCTGCTCACCGGAAATATATAGTACAAGACGCAATTACAGTAAGAGAACAAGAGTATTTGCAACATTACAAGTAACAAAGAACTTATCAAAGACTCCTCAAACATACAAATGAACCCTAAGTCGCTTCTCTGTTTCAACAAAGTCACCATCAAGTAACCATCCACATCACAATACAAATCACAAAGGCAAAAAATATCATTCTTTGATGAAATACTATTCTTTCCACGTTTGATTAAAAGCTAATTACAAGCCCATCCTCCTAATATATTGATAATTTACCCGAATACCCCCATTGATTCTCCCATTGTTGCGCAGCCAGAGCTCGTGAAAAAGATCTCAAATAAAATGAGGTCATAAAAGCTTTGCAAATAAATATGTTAATATGTAAATATCCCATCCAGTAATAGTATCCTTCTTTATGGTATCATAATGTCGTCATTTCATGAAACCATAACTCATTGAGCAAATATTGCAATGATGTGTGTAGATAGATAAGTTGTGAACAAAAGAAAAGCAAGATGAAGCAAAGTTTTTGACGTGTTCAAAGGTCGAGAATGATATCTCGCAACTCCATGCAGTCGGTTTTGGTGAGTTCACCAGACAACTTCTTGGCGACGATGAACTTCTTCAACTTGGTGAGATCATCATCGTCTCCCTCGTTGGTTGGTCGATTTGGGTTTTCACTTTCGCCAATTTCACCATCTTAAGCGTATTCGGCTAAGTTGGCAGGAAGAGCACTCTTTTCCGCACAAATGATGCGGTCTTCTGGACTGAGTAACTCAGGCTTGACATGACGACAAGTGAGAGCAAATCTTAAAAGTCCATGAGGTGTGACGGCATGCTATTGACATTGATTAGTATAATGAGTTGTGCGGTGATTTGAAAGGGATACTTACTTCATAGTATTTATGAATGCCCGATCCATGCATAACAATGATGTCACCATGGTTCAGAGTAACCTTGACGTAGTCTTTCTTGGTTGCTTTGGAACCAAGACTACCCTTACCAGGCTTAAGAACACCACTGATTGTGCTCTTATTCTTTGGACGGAAGCACATGGTTGAGGAAGCTCCTAAAGACAAGGTTGCTACGGTTTCACCAAGAGTATCTTCTCCATCATCGTGATACTATTGTAAGTCAGTATGCTGATGCAAGAAAGGGGAGAAAAATGTATATACACCGATGTGCATATTCTCGAAGTAACCAAGGGCCAAAACTTCATTGAAGGGGGTGAACTCGGCGTCTTCCTTTCCAGAAAATGCTTGTTGTCCAGCCCAAGTCATTCTTTGCATTGCCTGGAGAATGGGTACTGGAGCATCTTCAAAGGAATTGGCTTCATGTGCGACCAAGAATTTGTATGGTGCGCCCTTCAATGTAAAATTAGCTTTAGATAAGGGGTGAGTACAAAGTAGAACTCACAAAGTTGGATGCAAAGTGTGCAGTAACAATTTCCATTGGAACTGGTAAAGGTTAGAAACATGACAATGCAGAGGAAGATTGCGGCAACTCACGACCAGGATGTCTAGCGGGACCTCTGCGGAGCTTGTAATCATCCTTCTGCATTCCCTGGAACAAGTCGTTTGGTCCACCCGGTTGGCTATTGATAAGACCATTGGAGCGGAAAATTTGGATCCATCCAGCTTCTGTTGTCTCGCCAGGAAGTTGGAGCTCATAGACATCATAATGAACAATGGGCTTGTGGTTGACACAAACAGATTCATGAGCAAAAAAGATTGGGCTCTGATCAAGAATGATGTTGTTATCCTCGATGGCTTTGGCGATGGGAACTGGAACTTGAGTCACATTGTGAGTAAAATCACAGCCTGGTGTTTCACAAGTCCATTGTCGCCATTCCAAACGACGGATACATCCATGACACTTTGGGCAAACAATGCCTTGTTTGTATTGTTCTTCAACACCAAAGATATCTTCACCGATCAAGTCTGCATCAGTGACAGGCTCGGGTCGTAATGGGGGAGGTGCAGCGCCAGTATAAGGAGTACGCTCTTGGAGGAACTCGGCACAGTATTGGAGATCGTCGACATCAACTTGATGATCAAAAACGTAGAAAGCTTCACACTGAGGGCTCCTACAAGTCCAGCCTTGTGTGTAGATGGTCTTGCATGAAGTATTACAAGCACCACAGGTTTGAACAACCGTCTTCTCACCATCATATCCTTGAGAGAGATGGGCGACAGAGTCGATTGGAGACCACCAAGACCGCTTTGTGAGATCAATCTTTTCCATTCTGACCTTCCACATCTTGAGGCCACTCTCAAGTTCACACCAGATATCGGTGATGTGAAAGAAGTCAAGGACATTGAAGTGGTGATTGAGCTTGACAGGGCAGATGGTATTGCGTTGGCCTATTGGAATTTTAGTGGGGAATTCAAATTTATACAAGGAACAGGAATACTTACCAGCGATCATTACAATTGGCAGTTTGGCTTCCATGGTGCGTTGGAAAGAGATGGCAATTGAGCTAAAGTTTTGGTCTTTGACCCGCTTCGTTTCACCATCTTCACCCTTTGACTTGCCACCACCACTGTAATGTGAAAATCAGCAAGAATCAAGTTTCATTGGAATTGGAGTAACTTACACTGACGTGATGTAGATATCTTCTGTGAAGACATCACGAGGACCAACTCCTTGATTTGCCAGGAACCCAGCAATCATGCCGTTGGTACGATAGGCAGCAGATTCATATCCCTTATGGTAAGGAAGTGATGAACAAAGTTGTTGTCGCTTCTCAGCCCATACTGGTGGTTCACCCCAAGCTTCTGGCTTGTTTAAAGTTACATTTTCCAAGGAAGGTAGCTCCTTAGCCTTGGCTGTAGCTTTTCGTAATTTTGGAGGGGTTGCTCGGGAAGGCTGACGAGGGGGTGTAGTCATTACCTTTTTGCGAGGAGGTTCCGACAACTCTTGAGCGGTATCTGTGAGAAGGTCTTCGACATTATTCATCACAGCCTTGCGCTTGGTAGGAACCAATGGCTTTTCAGTTCTTGCAAAGAACTGGTCCATCTTCGGCTGAACATTTTTGGTGGCTCGAGCACTTCTTCGTGGTGGTTGTGGTGGTGGTGGTGAAGAAGATGTTTCGAGTGCAGTACAAAGAGGTGAGGGTGTATTAAATAGATTAGCTGGTAGATTGGACTCAGACCAACTGCCGTCTTCATTCTGTGGAGAGTAATCTTGGTTCATAAAAAAGCCAAAATTCTTCAAAACTCAAAAGTTAGTATAACTTGTATCTTTGGAAAGGAAAAAAGTGTGATGATGACACAAGAGAGAACATTTCGGCTCAATACTTTCTGTTGTTTCACTTTGAAAGGAAAGATTCATGCACAAAAGGGGATGAAGTGATGAGTGAATGGTAGGTAGAGTGGTTACAAATAATTCAACATTGACTTTCCAGATAGACACCCAGAAAGAAAGTTGTTAAAAATGGAAGGGGAAGGAAGTTTAAAGAGAAGTGTGTTTGGATTTGTGATACTCGAAGAAATTTGTGGAAGGATTGTTTCTTGATCTTACCTCTTCTTTAGTGTCGGAGATAGAAGACATTGATGTTTCTGATCTCGAACTGGAAGGACGTAGAATGTCCGACATTGATGATGATGAGTTTAAGTTATCAGACAGACTGGTTTTGTCTCTTTGCTGACGAACTTTCAAAGAAATCATCTTGAACTTGTCAAGAGAAGTCTAAAGAAGTCTATTGGGTAGGTTGATAGATTGTGAAGGGTAGTCGTTGTAATAATAATAACGTAGGAAGGAAGTAAAGGGTACCTGAGTGATACTTCGAAGTAAAAAAAGAAAAGTATGAGGGAAGGAAGAAACAAATTGTAAAAATCGAAGAATAGTAAGAAGGTGTAGAAGGAAAGAAGGATCAAGTCAAGCAAGGGAGAGGTCGAAGACTGAAGTAAGTTCTAGGAAGGTCCTTCGAGAACTCAAATGGAGCTAAGACTAGCGTGGTTTGTTGACGAATTCACCTCACCCCCTCATCAAGTCGAAAGATGATAGAACTTCAATTAAGCAAATGGGGTCAGATAGAAGGGTTGGTTTGTCCAAATAGGAAATAATGGCATGATTCAATTTTTATCTAAAGTTATTTACTGTTTGTACATGGGAAGAAGTCGAGTACATGGTGGTAAATCATGGATTTCTATCATACAAGCCTCATATTCCCAGATTTATCGAAAGGTTTTTTTTTTGGATGAGGTATTTTCTTTCCTTAATTGAAAGAACTTTTGGCAGGATGAGGGGTATCTTTGAATGATATAAGTGAATTGATAGAGTTAAGAATGGAAAGTTGAAGACCAAACCACCCCATTGAGTACCTAATTGCTAGAGTTGAAAGTGTGGAATTGTTCACATGAAGGGGGGTTGATGAATGGAATCTATCCGACCTTACCCCTATGGAGGGATTTGGCGGACTGCTCTGAACAAATCTCTTATCCGAAGTGAGTCCGAGAATTGAAGTGCATTTGGGTGCTGGAAATAATAGGGAAGAACAAGTACCATGGTGAAGGGGATAGTGAATTCTACCATGACTTTTGGGTATTTCATAACCCTCTTTACAGTTCATTCATACCATTTTTTGACTGCAACAATAGGCCATCCAAAGATATATTGTGATGAAGGATGTAAGATATATGTATACCTGGCTAAATTTTGCTTCAAATCTCCAATGGGTGTTATCGAAGAAGTAGAAAACTACTTTTGGTGCTGAGATCTTGGCTATCAACTCTGAATATCAACTCTTGCTGTCACAATTCCACTTGAATAGTACCTTTCTGGTTCAAAGTGAAGATTCCATCAAAAACGATACACATCATTCCCCAGATTCACTGGTTTTAGAGATGATGCAGGAAAACAACCTCCAGCTTCTCAAGACAAACACGTGCTCTTCAAAGACTTTTGAGTGGTATTTGGTGTTGAGGAATAATGTAGAAGATATTTACAATATGATTCACTTGATTTTATCATCAGTTGCATTTGGTAGACAGATAGGTTTCCTTTCAGGATAGAGAAAAAATCTCTTCCTCTCTTTGACTGCAAAAAAAGATACTAACAATCATTAACAACCTTGAACAGACTCATACTCCATCGCAGGCCTCAATCGACTGCCACTAGGATTCAGAGATAAAATAGCGAATACTGGCTGTTTTCTTGGCAATATGAAGTTGTGAGGTAATTCCTTTATCCTTCAATCGATCCTACAAAAAAACTACCTCTCTGGAGACCATTTATAGTCTGAATACTCCATGGTCGAACCAAAGACTAAATAACCCAATTTCTGCCTCTATCAGACTGAAGTACTTAATCTGATATTACATCATTCAAGTAACCTTTTTCGCGTACTACAGATGAACCACAAATGGACTACTGTACACGCAATGCCTTGTTTCCAGCTAAGTATAACGTATGAAAGATAATACCAAAGGAGGATATCCAACTCCTTGAATTCTTTCTGGACTTGGATATAGATATACCCAACATCTTTCTTGCACTTGACTAATTCCTCATTCATTGATAGACAAGCACGACAAAGATAATCTGAGAAGGTTGCTTGGCCTTCATAAATGTTGCTGTAAAATCTCCAAATAAAAGGCACTCTCCATCGCAATCTGTTTGAACAATCTATGAAGAGTATACCTACCAAGCTCCTCTCAATATTTACTAAGCTGCTACACCAAACACAATCCATAGAGGAAAGTCCTCAATGTGCCTTCAGTTTGGTAGAACTTCCAGTACCGATTACGACAACTTGTCATATCCTGTCCTGTCCTACCTCGATTAATTCATGAGCACTCAATGGCCCAGACGTAGACTCCATTATCCTCCGCATTTGGGCAGGACTACCACACTACTAGGTATCTCTACCTCCATCGAGTGTATCCCAGCTTGCCGAATAAAACCCTCATTTATTCTTTTTGTGCAGGTGATGTTTGAGCATACGGACAGGAATGATAAAAACCTTAAACATCAGGTACCTAGTATGCTACTACCAGCAACACCATCACCCTTCAAACCCCTATCTCCTCTTACATAACCGACATTTCCGGTGAATCCGATGGAATGACTAGCGTCAGTACTCCTGTACCTACCTTCGTACCGCTTTACCCGACAAACCCAAGTTTCCAATCGAATCTCCGCTGCTATATAATTTAGGTTCTTCCCAAACTCGAACTGACTTAATATCGAACAGTTGCCTACGCTAATATGCGGTTGGATGGATCATTGTGGATCATTGCACTGACCATAATACCTGGGCTTGAGCTGGGGTCTCCATTTCATTCGTGAACTCGTATTTTGCTCTTCACATTTCCGATATGGGCGGAGGAGAGAGTCAGGTGTGAAGATACAAACGATGTAATCTTACATGGCGAGTACAAGGATGGTTCAAGAACAGTACCTGCGTACGGACGACTACAACCTCGAGTTGTGTCATCGAGGAACAATTGGAAGATTTAAATGAAAATCATCTAGATGATATCCACTTACTCACTCACTCACTCACTCAGGGGGCCTCGGTTTCCGGTCAGTTACCCGTACAGTAACCGGCATTTGTACTTATATTGAAGTATTCCCCAAACCCCGCATTTCTTAACAACAGTGGCAGTGTTGTACCGCTGCTTTCAGCGAATCATCAGCTTCAAGTATCTACTAGGTACATATACCTAGTATTCATTTATGATAGTTTGACTTCAACTTCTTCATTTGGATTCTCTCTCTCTCTTTTGAAATTTATACCCAGTTATTGTTTCATCTTGTATATCTTCCATCCTCACATACAATTCGTTGATTCGTTCATCTGCAAAAATTTCCTGATTTCTTCTGCCAAACTTAAGGGTTGTCTACCAACGGCGCAAACATCCTTTGCTTTATTTGAGAGCTTACCAAATAATAAATTCATCATCATTGTTTTTACACCTCCAGCATGGGTTCCCAATGATTCATTGAGTATGTGTAAACTTCAATTCCTTCAATTTTGAAGCTTGCTCGCCTATGTTCACCTCAGAATTGTATAGCTAACATTTCTCAAAAACAGATATACCAGATGATATACTAATCAGTCAATTCATGCTCAATGAGAAACACGGCAGAAAACCTCTCAAGTCATCTCGCAATCCATTCACATGCGGTATCACTGGAAAAACATATACAGCTACGGAACAAGTTCAACGGGTAGAACATTTAGCAAGAGCTCTGTCAAAAGAATTAGGATGGCGACCAAATACGGGAACAGAATGGGACAAAGTAATGGGCATATTTTCTCTCAATACTGTAGGAAGATCCGTTCAAACATACAAATGAATTCGGGGGGCTAATAATAATCTCAGATTGATTTCATGACATTGGCATATGCAGTTCACGAATTGGGTGGAGTGGCTTCACCTGCGAATGCCCAATATTTTGCCCCGGAATTGGAATTTCAATTGAAGTCCTCAGGGGCTAAAGCACTTTTCACGGTAAGAATTCAGGCGTCGCAAGAATTCGAAATATGGAACTAATTCGAAAATAGTGTATATCTTTACTCGAGACCGCTTTACAAGCTGCCAAAGGAGCCGGAATTAAAAATGATAAAATCTATATTTTAGATATGCCAGAGATGTTGACTGGAGGAAAGAAGGTGCCATTCAAGACTGCAGATGATTTGATTTCAGCAGGAGAAAAGCTCCCAAAATTAGAGCCATTGAGAATGGAGAAGGGGCAAGCAGCTCGACAAACAGCATATTTGTGTTACTCAAGTGGAACTTCAGGGTTACCCGTAAGTATTTCCCCTGCATCAATTGAGACAGTTCTCAAAATAATTCCGGAAAACGCGAATCCCCCCACATATGGCTAACAAAATATCAGAAAGGAGTCATGATCAGCCACCAAAATGTTATGTCAAATGTCCTACAACTCAAAGCGTACGAGAAAGACTATAGAGATCAATGGGAAACAGATACAGAAGTTGGTTTGGGTCTTCTTCCTCTAAGCCATATTTATGGTCTAGTCGTCGTGGCCCAAGGAACAACTTATCGCGGTGATGAAATAATTGTGCTTCCCAAATTCGAGCTCAAATTATTCCTCAACAGTATCCAAACCTATAAAATTCGAGGTCTCTTCCTCGTAAGTATTTTCCATGTGAGATATATTGCAAATCAAAATCTGATGATCATTAGGTCCCTCCAATTATTATCCAACTCGTAAACAATCAATCTATCTGCTCAAAATACGACATCAGTTCCGTGCGAGGTCTCTTCACCGGAGCCGCACCTCTCGGTACAGAAACCGCAGAAGAGCTTCAAAAAATCTATCCTAAATGGGTCATTCAACAAGGCTACGGTACACCCTCCTACCCCTCTACCCTCCCCATCAAAACCCACCAAATCTAACATTCTCCCCTCCCAGGCTTAACCGAAACCTCCACCGTGGTCTGCATGTCATCCGCCAAAGATCTCTGGCTCGGCTCCTGCGGATCCCTCATCCCCGGCGTGCGCGCAAAATTGGTCAATCCAGAAGGTGTCGAAGTCACGGGTCTGAACCAACCGGGTGAACTGGTCGTCCAGTCCAAATCCGTCGTGCTCGGCTATCTCAATAATGAAAAAGCGAATCACGAAACGTTTCTCCCCGATACAGATGGAAATGGTAGATGGATGCGCACCGGTGATGAAGCGGATATCCGTGTCAGTCCAGCGGGACATGAACATGTTTTTATCGTGGATAGGATCAAGGAACTTATTAAAGTAAAGGTAAGCAAGATCTTCCTTCCCTCTCAAAAATTCCACTATTTCCCTCTCTCCCCTCCCTCTTAAAACCCCCATCTAACATCTCCCAGGGCCTCCAAGTCGCCCCCGCCGAGCTCGAATCGCACCTCCTCTCGCTCCCCTCCATCGCCGACTGCGCCGTCATCCCCATCCCGGACCCCGCCGCCGGCGAAATCCCTAAAGCCTACGTGGTGAAATCCACATCCGTCGGCATTGAAGAAAACGACGCCCTCATCAAAAGAGATATTTGCAAATGGGTGGAAACGCACAAGGCGCGACATAAGTGGTTGAAAGGAGGTGTGGAGTTTATTGATGTGATTCCGAAGAGTCCGAGTGGGAAGATTTTGAGGAGGTTGTTGAGGGATAAGGAGAAGGAGGCGAGGAGGGCGAAGGGCGCGAAGTTGTAGTTTTGGTTGTAGTTTTAGTTGTGGTTGTGAGGTTAGGATCTTGGGAAGAAAGGAGGAGGGTTGTTACAGATAGTAAGATGTTCGATATTGATTTTATATTGAAAGTTAATCTTTCGTGTATTTTTAACTTGAATTGATTGGATTTGATAGGTAATACAGTCTAGTCTGTACATGTCGCGACGTGGATTTTTTTCTGCTTGTTCCTGATGTAAAATTTTATTGAGATTTATAAATAGTCGCTTGCTTACTTGCTTTCTTGCTTGCTTGTTTGTAAATGAAAATATCTATTGTCCGTGAATTCTATACTTCATGTAATGAGAAAACTCCTCCGCCATCCATCCATGCCATTCATGCCATTCATTCATCCATCCATGAATCCACCCACTCCATAACCACACATCCACATAATCCCCTCCCCTTCCCTAAATCGGCGATTCAAAAACCAAACTAATCCCATCATCATCGGCCGTAACAATTCTATTTCCATCGCCCTGCACGAAACCCATGACGCCCACGCCATCCCCCCGATGACCCTTCCACTCGCCCACCAATCCGGAATTAGCAATTCCCGTTCCACCTCTCGCGTCCCATCGTCGGACGACTCCGTCCATCCCGCAACTGGTCAATAGCCATCCGCCGGATTGTGTGTTCTTTACGAATTCTACTTTCACGACGGCGTGCTCCTCGTGCGCTTCTTTGATATGTCTACGCACTGCGAATCGATGCGCTGAGTCGAAGAGCGCAATGCTTCCATCTACGCTTGCGGTAGCCATGAGTGTTAGAGGGGGTTGCGCAAAAGCAATTGATTCGATTCCATCACCCTGAGCTTGTAGATCCGCGAGAATCTGTCCGGATTGACCTGGACTCGCGCCCGCACCCGAAGCATCAGGTAAACGCGGTAATCCCACGATTTTGATCGAACCACCTGCGCCTCCCGCCGCCACAAACGAACCGGATGGCGCAATCCCCACACTGAAAAGACCCCCCTCAACCGCAAATCGTTGATCCAACGCCGTGAGTCCCACGACCGTTTGTCCACCTTCTCCTGTTAATCCCGCGGCCGCAGCCTCTCCAAACACATCCCACACATACAACGACCCATCCTCACTAACCGTCGCCAACAGCTTTCCATCCGCCGACCACGCGCCCGCAGTACAGCTCTCCGTGTGCGCAAAATAACTCTGCATCAACTGCAGCGGCGCCTTCTTCTGACTCGGATCCACAGTATACACCCACACAGAGCCATCATTCGCGCCAAACGCAAAGGTATTCGGGGCTTTCGCATACGGACACGCCAGCAACCAGTTCACTTCCTCGACTTCCCGTGCCTCGGTATATTTCTTCCACTTACTCCCATTCGTCACGTACACCTGGACCTTCCCATCGAGACCGCCCGAAAGCAAAAACTTCCCATCCGGCTGCGAAAACGCCATCGCGTTGATCGAATCCGTGTGGCCCTCCAACTTAAAGATCGGCTCCTGACTACCCCGCTCCACCCGCTCCGAGGGATTGCTCTGATAACTCTCCGGCAACACTGGAGTGGGCGCGGGCGTCGCATCGAAGATATTCCCCACGCCCGGCGCATTATCGGCGTCGCCGTCCGAGCCGCCAGTAGCGACGAGCTCGGGACGCAGAGGATGTTGCGCGATGCAGAAGATGGAGTCGCCGTGGGCGTCCATGTGGGCGACGGATTCGTTTTGCAGTTGGATTTCTTGCTCTTGTATTTCTTGATCTGCGGCGTCGTCGCCGTCTTGATCTTCGTCGCCCGAGTCCATGGCCGCGTCGCCGTCTATGTCGATGATTTCTTCGGCCGCGTCTGCGGGGTCGAACATTTCGTTTTCGTCTTCGTTGATGCGCTCATCGTCTTGGGGGTGGTGGGAGGAGGACATGGTGGATTTATTTGTGTGTTCGATTTTATAGAGAGTATAGCTGAAGAAAAAGAAGAAAAATGAGAGGTAAAAGTAAAATTCAGAAAATAAACCCCAATATCCGTAAACTTCTATCCGAATTGTAATAATAAATCCTTCGATGGTATTTTCTTCCGACTTCGAAAATGCTTGATAATCTTTTTTTTCTGCTGGGTTTGTTTTGTAATGAATTGTTTTTGCCCCGCGACGCACAGACCATTTCATTGCCCCTCTATTAGTATCAATCGATATCCCCGATGGAAGCTTATAAATGCCTAGTAAGTATAGTATGTATGAGGTAGCTAGATAGGATTCTCAAATCTTTTGGTTTTCATTTTCATTTTCATTCTCATGGAATACGTAGATGAATACACATATGCATATGAATAGATTCTGATTTAGTTTGAACATATCGAGTAACAAGAGGAAAACAAACAGATTCCTTGCGTACTAGGAACGGGTAAGAGGTACATCTGTAAAGCGGGAGGATGACCGGTGTGACTCCTCGGTAGACACTGTCGGTATTGTATATTATGAATATGTGATTTGGAGCTTTAGTTCACGTTCCCTATCAATGATTTATCTAGTATATATCAATTATTCTCCGCTTTCCTCTCATTATCATCGAGAGATTCTGCATGCCTAGCTCCTGCTTGTGCGGGAATAGACAGAGAGATTTGATCAGAATTATTCCAGAGGGTGATGGGTATGTAATATGATCTTTTGAGTTAAGAGATATATCTACATGAAAAAAATCACATAGGAAAGAGCGGGTCGGTATTCTACCTTGAAATATCCAGAAAAGAGTTGGGGAAAAGAGGAGATGAATGGCAAATCCCACGATTCCCAATTTGGATCACGTCAGGTCAATGCATATACTTGGTAGATATTCCTGATATCATATAAATCTCTCTAAATTGAACCTTCTTCCTCTCCAAATTCACATTGATGTTCCTCCACCATATAGCATATCATATCCCCAAAAGACTGTTTGAATTAAACAGTCTACTAATAACTCTCACTCCTATCCTCAATCCGGATTCCTAATCCCCTCTCACCCTCAACAGACACTTTCTCTCTTCTGTCCCCAATCCCCTATCCCCAATACTCTTCGATCCTCTCCTACATCCCTCCCATTCACTCCTCACTCCTCACTCATCCACACCATCCCAAAGTACCCACCCTACTATATAAGATACTAAAGAATTTATTACTAAAATGGAAGCTATCTCCTTACATTTATAAATCAAACTGACAG
>PQXJ01000704.1:0-12743 GCA_004786225.1 Botryotinia narcissicola | reverse complement strand
TCAAGATGAGTAGAACGAAGATATTATATATATATGAATACTATCTATAATATCTTCGTTCTACTCATCTTGAAGCATTTCCTACTACCTACGAATTGATATGCTCCCTTTCTTCCAATTGGAGAATTAGAACAACAAAGCCTGGTTAAACCTCGGCAAGAATGATGTCCGTCTACGTATCTACCTACGTAGGGAGAATTATTGATCTGGAAACAGGATGTTGATGTGATAGTAAAACGTCGTACTTGTATATACTAGGAGTAATCATTTCATTCACCGTCTCATTCAAATACATATAATCAAGCCTCATTTCACTATTCTCTTGTGTTCTACATTTATATAAACAACAATGTCTTCAGGAGATAGAGAGTACGAATTGGTCATCTTTGGAGCCACAGGATACACAGGAAAATTTACAGCGGAACATGTTGCCACACATTTACCTACAGATCTTCGTTGGGCTTTAGCAGGACGCTCTGCCAGCAAATTGGAGGCTGTTGCCGCCGAATGCAAGTCTCTAAATCCGGATAGAGTCCAGCCAGGTGTGTCAGATTCTTAATTATGATTCCAACAGTTTGTGTACCTACCAACCCCTTTGATATCACGTGCGATACATGATAGGTGTTCCACAGGTATTATCTTTTTTGTTATTAACTAACTCCTCACTCATCATAGCTATTGAAATCTGTAACTTAGATGACGCAGAGCTGAGTGCATTGGCTAAGAAGACAAAGGTCATCTTGGCAACAGTTGGCCCTTATGCTCTTCACGGCGAACATTGCTTCAAAGCATGTGCCGAAAATGGTACACATTATTTCGATGTCACAGGAGAAGTGCCATGGGTGGCTAAGATGATCAAAAAATATGAAGGCGCCGCTAAAGCTAGTGGTGCTGTTCTCATTCCTCAATGTGGTATTGAATCTGGTCTACCTGATTTGATTACTCGATGTGCTGTTGATGCTGTCCGGGAAAAGCTATCTGCACCTACTTGTGAAGTCATCGTATCTTTACACGAGATGAAGTAAGCTATAGCACTTGATCAGGGCTGTCTGGACGCCCAATGGACTAACATCTTTCAGAGCCAAACCTTCCGGGGGAACCTTAGAAACAGTTTTCACTCTCTTGGAAGTATTCAACCTTAAGCAACTCAAAGATTCATTTACTCCATACGCCCTGTCTCCAATGCCTGGACCGAAAGTTCGCCCATCTACATCTCTCATCACCAAACTTACCGGAATTAAAGTCGTACCGGATTTAGGAATTCTTACTACTTCTCTTGCAGGGTCAACCGATTTAGCCATCATTCATCGAAGTTGGGGGTTATCTAGCGAGCAGCAATTCTATGGCCCTAATTTCAAGGTCGAGGAATACATGAAAGCAAGAAACTATCTCACTGGCATAGCAATCCATTTTGGTCTCATTCTTGGTGGTCTATTCTTGGCAATCCCATTTTTCAGGCATACGGCCAGGAAATATGTTTATCAACCAGGCGATGGAGCCACGAAAGAGGAAACCAAGTCTGATCGAGTCGAGTTTCGAGCTATTGCTAAACCGGACAATGATCAAGCAAATCCTCCAAGGATCTTCTGTCGGGAATATTATGAAGGTTCAATCTATGGATGTAAGTGAAATAACATAGCCCGGGATGCTTTCGGGTAACTAATATGATGCAGTGACTGGTATATTGATTGCCCAGGGCGCAATTACATTACTTCGAGATGACCACAAATTGACAGGTGGTATCTATACCCCATCTATGTTGGGCGAGAAATACATCAATCGCCTTCAATCCGCCAATGTCAAATTTGAGACGAAGGTATTTGAGAATTGACTTGACTGCAAAGTTTCGAAACTGGTGTCTGTATTGGAAATGTAGGTTCTAAGGTTGGTGTAACAATGTGGCGAAGTAACAAAGCAGTGGAAGCAGAATGTAAAATAAAATATTATCACGTGTTTTCATAACGAGAATTATTGATTCCGAAAGATACATCTATGTATTGACATTGTGGATCGTTATGAAATTCAGTTCAGTGTGTCTTTAGCTCATACCAGTGTATGCTTTCGAGGAATTTGTTGAGGTTGAGTATAATCTCTTTCATTTCCTCATGGTGATAGTTGTCAATTTCATCTATAGTTTCGATGGTATCAATGACTATCAAACAATCATTACCGAGGTGTCGATAACCAGCGAGAAACGTCTGCAACAACGCCAGCAAATGAGCGGGCAAACTAATCTGTCGAACGCTTTTTAGGCATACACTGTTAAAATAGCAGAATGATTGGATTACTTTCATTAAAAACCGAAGAGCCGCGGCCCATCCAAGTTTGCATATCAAAATTTACCCTATCACGAGTGCTGGAATCAAGCCATACCAGAAACACACGCAATTAGGGGGAGCAGCTCTCGTTGTATTACTACGAACGCCCGCAAGGCGGATTGATGAGGCTCTACATGCAAGATATTCGATAGTTCGGATTATTAGTCGGCTTGCACGTGAACATAGCTGTTCGAACCTTTTGTACTTCTTTAGTTCAACGTGATATTCAGATGGAGATTGTATGTTGGATGATCTCAAGGCGGTTCCAAAATACTGGCTCGACTGTTGAAAATTATTTCCGGGAGGCAAATCTTTGACGGACCACCAGTGGGTGTACGGACTCACAGGACAGTACAAAAATAAACTTATAAATATCTTTTGATATATTGAACCATTCATTTTAAAAACTGTTACAATTTTTGAATGAAGATAAAATAATCAAAATACAAATTTTGATATCAAACAATTGAAGAATGAATTTATGAAAAATATTTGAAATTGGGAAGTGTCCCGTCAGTCCATGCACCCACTGGTGGACCGCTTAATTCACATCTCAATACCTTCACTCGTATTGTGCTAGAGTGTTTTGCGCCATCAATTCTCCTCGCCCACATAATGAAATTCATTAAAGTAATAACGAAAGGCTAGGCTGTTGTTCGATAGTTACAAGGTTTCAACCCAGAACCAGAAAAGTAACGCATCAAACAAGTCAACTTTGAGATGAAAAGAAAGGGCTATATAAAAGTATAAAAATAAATGAAACGTGGAACGTGAAGATATATCTTTCTGTTCCTGGATAGTGTATCCCATTGGATTGGAGTTTCCTCCCATATAAAACAAATGAAATGTGATACAAACTTTCCCCTTTCCTCTGAGAAATACAAATGGACCAAAATTTCCTTCAAAGAACTAGACATGATAAATAAGAGCAACCCCGCCAATTCCACTCTTCGCCCTGGCATAATGGCATGAACCCGCCACCATGTTACACCGATAATTGTCCACAGATCCGCAAGCCTTCATTATAACGAAGCATATAATCACCACCTCTTTTCCCCTCTTATACCGACAGATCTTCTATCCTCCCAGCCGCATCATGTATTCTGCTAATCAATAGCCCCACCAACAATATCCAGGGAAACATAACGAAAAGATAGATCTCGACGGGAGCCGCAACCTCGATCCAGAAAAAAACTGATAAACCGAAGGCAAGAATGACCATTGGAGCGTGCAGTTTCTCTAGTTTTCCAATGTCGTAAATACACGCTATTGAGCCAATTGATATGCAGACGAAAATGGCAGTTGCAAGCTCTGATGCTGGGCCGAGGCTAGAGGATAGAATCTCGAGTATTGTGTTGTTTTTGATGGAGAGAGAAAGGCTCGATATCTCGAAGCACTACCAGAAATTTCAGCTTTTGGTTTTCGCATTCTAAAGATTTCTGTGAACTTACCTCTTGATATTGACTCAAGATACAGTGAGTACTAGCAATCAGCGACCCAGTCGCGATCAAAAAATCGGAAAACTTCATGAATGCAAAAGATATCTTTGCGCAAAACAATCAGACAGTTTCAACGATCTTTTTACCCGCAATCGAACGAAAAGTTTCTCGAAAACTATATGACTCCCTTATTTAAACATCACACCAGACATGAAGAGCGAAATGGTCAGATATATATTCATACGTTACACCTCTCAGGCGGTGTAAACACAGAGATCATTGGCTCGCGAGTCTACTTGTAGGTTCACGAGGATTATGCCTTGTGCTCCTGTAGCACCTCGCTACGATCTCGACAGTGCTAGCCTTAGAGTCATTGCAATTATTATTATTCCAAGCTCGAGAGCTTAATTGTGTTACCAGAACTCCGGCGCATTTAAGTCAATTTGCTCCCTCCCATGCCTACGTATTGTTGCTGTTTCTTTCGATACTGAAATTAAATTACATGAAGTTTTACCTCTGTACCTGGTATATCTTCTTGTTTTATGTTTCGCACCTGTAGGCGAAGGAGTTGTGGGATATTTTATGCGAGTCTGAATTTTGGCGTCGAAAGGCTGAGTATTTTGCTGGATCCAGATTCGACTAAAACCTCATCCAACAAAACTTCATTTTACTGGAACTGCATTCTGCTAGTACCTCATTCTGCCAGAACCTCATTCTACCAGAACCTCATTCTACTAGAACCTCATTCTGTTGGAACACTGCCCTTTAAACCTCACTACCTTCTCGCATAAACTATTGTGCCTCAACTACCACTCTTCACCCGGCAAACATAAGATATCCCATCTATCCAAAGGTCTAGAACACTGGTATCTAAGCATACAACCTGACTCGCCCCATCGACCCAACTAACCACTCCCAAACAGCCATGACCTCCCTCACCCTCCACGAAATCCTTCCCCTCCACCATCCTCCGCCCACAGCCCAACCACAATCTCGCTACCTCGCCCACACCCTCCTCGCGAAGCCTCTCTTCTTCATCCTCCACCTGCGTACTTCCAAACCCCTCACAACCCTCTCCATCATCTACGCCCTCTCCATCACCGGTCCCTCAGCCCCGCAATTCGACATCCTCACCTTGCATGAGACATCTCGCGGGTGTTTTATCTTGGGGTGTGTTTTCCATTTCCTCACTTCTTATTCATATACATCATATTCATATTACATATAGCTAACAAACCACATCACAGAATACTATTCCTCTGGACTCTCTTCTTCTTCCAATATCTGCACATAAGACGTTGGATTTCGCGTGAAGCAGAGAGTAGTCGTAGATATAGGGAATCACGGGATATGTAAGTACCTTCCCCTACATACCTAACCCTACAACCCCATCTAACACACCCAACCCCAGACAATTCCTAACCTGCATCCTCCTCATCGCCATCCTCGCATTTCCCCTCCTCCGTCTCAGCACCTCCCTATCCAAACCCCAAGTCGCAGAATTAACTCCAAAAGCCCTATCCATGATCCCCGTCGCGTTGACATTCCTCATCGTCATTTCGGAGAAAATCATGATTTGTGTTGTGAGTGGTGTGGTTTATGGTGTACCGGTTTTGAAACGCGCGATGCAGGGTGTGAGAAGGGGAGTGTTGGGGGCGTGGGCGGAGATCACGAGACGCTTGGGATATGTACCGTGAGGGGGGTGTTAGGAGTTTGGGAAATTTAGGTTTTGGATGTGTTATGGGGCTTGGGGAATTTGTGTGGTTTATGAAGGGAAGCGGGGAGCGGGGGAGGCAAGAAGGAATACAGCAAAGTGAATTTTAGTAATCCGGTGCGAAAGGGGGAGTTTAGGAGTTGGGCGGAATCTTGTTTCAATTCATTTATCAGATTGTACAGGTTCAAAGATTTCATTGTCCTTATCCTTTCACTAATCTGGTTTTCTATCTTCATTTCTTTTATTTCATTTTTCAATATCACAGGCTTGTGTTCAAATGCCCCGAATCTTTATTAGCAAGGAAGAGTTTACATACATACCTATCCTCAGATTCTGGATTGGATTAAATTGGATAGATCGAACCGAGTCCGCCTATGCGCGGGCTTTGCGAGTGGATAATAATTAGTATTCAGGTCCATAAGCACATTTAAATGAAATGCGAGATTTTTGTTCTATTATATTTTTATCGTATTGTATGGTTGATGTATTGGGTACATGTATGACTTTTCCGAGGAGATTTGTGGAGATTTGCGGACATATATATTTTCGGCTGAATACATCGGGTTATCTACTGTAAAGACATTCCATGCTAATTTCGATTATAGTCTTATATTTTGTGCTATTACAATTTACAGGCGAAGATGAGGATTGAGAAGTAGGAATTCAGATATTTCCTATTACTAAATGAATAGCCCATCATAACACAAGACAGACAATCTTTTCAATTACTATTATCTCATCCCCGCCCATTACTAAAATCTAACATCCACAGAATTCCAGTCTTCACCAAGCCAATCTCCCTATCCAGCTCTCCGGCCAATTCCTAACCCCCCACTTCCTCCCCTCATCCAGCATCAAAATACCCACTCCAAAGGCCGCTGGTAAAAAGAAATGTTCCACCGGAACACTACTCGTTCCCAGCACACTTTGCAACTGCGGGATATAGAGCCAGAAAATCGCCATTACCAATGCGAACAGGATCGCAGGGAAAATGTAAAGATTTTGCGTTTCTTTGTTGAAAGCTGGGGGATGCTGGAAGATACTGAGACGACGGGTGCGCAGAGCCATGAGGTTGAACCATTGCCTGAGAGGATGTTAGTACATGATATGAGAAATGAGGAATGAAAATAATGGAAATGGGTGAAAGGAGAGAAAACATACATAACCACCAAATTAACAAAATAAATACTCGAAGCCTCGGCCAATCTCGCATTCGCATAATCCTGATCGATGCTCTCCGGTAAACTTCCATATTTAAACCACAGATCTGTGAATGGAATTCCGTTCCGCTGTAAATACCAATACGACATTGCGAATGAAGATGCCGTTTCAATTACACCTATAAATCCATACGCTTGAAGAATAAGTTGCCAATCGACTAATCTGTCTGTTTTGGTTTTTCGCGGTTTGCGGAGAAGAACATCTGCTTCAGGGGCTTCGTACGCGAGTACTGTAGCCGCGGCGCAATCGGTGAAACAACTTTTGTGAATCGTTAGTTGATACTCATTTCTACAGAGTAAAATATGGGCTGCAATGATAGGGAAATACACATACCAGATAATAATCATCAAAAACGAAGACAATATCTGCGGCAACCCAAACGCCACATTTGTCATGACTGGCCAAAACTCCGAAAATGATCCCGCAGGCAATAGATATGCGATCGTCTTTTTCATATTATCAAAGACCACTCTTCCATATTGGACTGCCTCAACAACTGCACTAAATGACTCGAGAAGAACCATATCTGCAGCTTCAATCGCTATATCTGAACCGCTTCCAAGTGCAATTCCAATATCAGCAGCCTTGAGAGAAGGAGCATCATTGACACCGTCACCAGTCATTGCAACGATCTCATCACGTTTTTGAAATTCCCGGACGATCCGTAGTTTTTGTTCAGGTGTTGTGCGAGCGAAAACGATTTCATCGTACTTGCATAGTTGATCCCATTGACTATCATTGAGAGTGATTATTTCTGGTCCGCTTAGAACAATAGAAGTTATTTGCGGAGTGATTGCATTGTCTTTGCTTTCATTTTCGGACTGCGAAGCTAATTCGGAAACGAGTTTATTTCGTGATAGGGCAGAGACATCTTTAACCATGTTTGGAGGATTGGTGACAATTCCGCATTCTGTAGCAATGGCTTGAGCAGTCAAAGCAAAGTCTCCAGTTACCTTTCACCGTGTCAGTATATTTCATTAAATCAGATGAACATATAATTCCTACCATAAAAAATCGGATTCCAGCTCGTCTCAAAGTAGATACGACGGAAGGTATTTCATCACGAGGAGGATCCACAATACCAACGATGCCCACCAATGTAAGACCGGATCGTGCATGGGATAATATCTCTTTTTCAAAGCGACTCGAATCTGGAGTTGTTTTCAACTCGTCTTTCTTAACAATCTTTCGTGCCAGTAGAATGACACGTCTGCCTTCTGCCGACCAGCTGTTCTTGATTTCTTCAAATCTCCTAAGTACATCGCCGTCAAGAGCTTTCGAATTACCATCGATGGTGGTGTACATTGAACATCTACCAATTAAGATGTCCGGTTCACCTTTAATGGTTAGTAGACTGTGATGAACAAAAAGTTAGTCATGATCTTTCGCTGGATGGTGGTATCTTATGTATCATCCGAGGTAAAACTTGTCGCTTCTTCGCTAGGAAGAGCATAAGAACGGCCTTCGGACTCGGCGAGTGCCAATGTTCGAACCATGAACTTATTTTTGCTATTTAAAGCCAGTTCAAAAGTTTTCCGCCACATGTTTCGGAGTTCAGATACAGGACCGAGTGACTCGGAAAATCGTAATACAGCTTGATCAGTAGCATCACCATTGATCTTTCTATCGACAAGCGGTAGGTGCATTGTACTGGCGTCAAATTCTCCATAGTTGCAAAGTCCAGCAATTAATCTCATTTGAGAAATTGCAGTATTGTTTCGACCACTTGAAGCCATCTCATCTTTGGCCGAGTGTGGAGTCATACTGTGCGTTCCTATACAGCATTCTGTAACAAACATTTTGTTCTGATCATAATTAGTCTCTGAGGTGATTAGGGTTAGAGAAACAAACATACCTTTGTCAAAGTACCTGTCTTGTCTGAACAGATGACACTGACTGCACCTAAAGTTTCCACCGTCTTCAATGACTTGCAAAGAATTTTGTTCTTGCGCATAAGATTTGCCGTTATAGTAAGTGATGCCGTTAAAGCAATAGGTAGACCCTCAGGAATGAATGCAATGGCGACAGAGACGCAATCAACAATCAGAGTTGGTACATTGATCCAATCAGGGTATGATTTCCTCAAGTACGCTGCCCTATATATAGATCAGCATCTAGCGTCCGCAAGTACCAAGATTTATGTGAAAGACGAACCATATAATGATAACAAGAACAATCATGGTTACCATAAAAGCAACAATCACAAGAACAAAATTAAAGACTTCTCGCTCAAGAGTAGTCATACCAGTTTTCGGGGTGTTGGTAAGTTGAGCAATCCTTCCTAAGACTGTTGTATCACCGGTAGCAACGACGATACCGATACCACTTCCGGAAATACAGTGAGTTCCTTGAAGTCCGATACACCTTGTCTCCAAATAATTTTCATCTGTATTGTCAACCATTCCAGAAAGCGGAAGTGACTCGTCTGAATTATTCAATCAGTATCATATCAGGAAGCGTAAAATTTTTTGGGGAAAATACCAGTCAGAATGGAACGATCAAACTTTGCATCCGAAGACATTTCAATGAATCGTACATCAGCAGGAAGCTTATTACCAGCTTTTATATAAAGAACATCTCCAGGAACAATATTGCTAGCAATAACAGTGACACGAGCTCCATCTCTCAATAACAAACAATTGTCAGGTAACATGGTAGTAATTGAAGCCATAACTCTGGATGAAGACCAATCTTGCCAAGCATTAAAAGCTGCTTGTATGAAAAAGACAGCCAAGAGAACGATAGCAAGTGCTAGGTTTGCTGTTGAGGGTGGGTCTCCAAGAGGTTTCCAGGAGACAAAAACGAGGATAGCGCCGACGAGGAGAATGGAACCAAATCCTTTGAAGAAGTAACCGAACCAGGTTTGGAAGACATGGTTAGGAGGATGAGATGGTGTATTCTTTCCATATTGCGATAGTCTTCGATTTACTTGTTCTTTCGAAAGACCTTGAGATGTCGATGTTGATAGGCGCTTAAGAACGTCGTCCGGTGTAATTAGATGCCAATCCAGATCAGCGAGTGCTTAAAAAATGTTAGCATCGTAATGTAAACTTAAATATGGAAACACAAACCTTTTGCTGCCGACTTTTTAGCGAGGTTTACTTCCGCTGCATTCTTTTCTTTGGATCCTGCAATTTTGAATGAGACCGTTCTATATTGGATAGGAAGTGCCGATGATAATTCAATTGATGAACGCCTATGAGTTCGAATACTTAAACTATCAGGATCGACAGAGACTCTAGAATTGCTGCGCTGTAAAGGTGATGAGACTTTGACTCCAGATTCCACATCAGCGTAATGAATACGACGATGGAATTGTTCTTTTTCTCCATCTTCTAACATCCTCGTCTAGTAACCACCACTTAAGGGGTTGTGTGGGCTAGAACTCGTTTGATGCGCGGGTAATCGATGAGAAGTTGAGAATGAGAAAGTTGACTTCAATGAGTGATGCGGAGCGCATACGATGGAATAACCTCTCTCGATGTTTAAGAATTTAAGTTATTTATGAATTTATATTCTTACACACCAGTCGAAGGGATCAATATATGCATATTTGAAAAACGTAAACATCCCGTTTCGTCTCATCTCATCCCACCCTATATTTTCACCTCGAAAGAGCTGACAGACCCGTGGACAGGTAAGCTAGAAAGATACTCGAAATTAGACGTAAGTAGTGAATGTATCCAAAAGAGGAATCATCCCCTATCTCATTTGCATCCCGTCTTTCGACAGAATCTTGCTATGCGTCATGGATAAACTACATCACGATAAATCGCTCATACTAACCCCCCACAAATCAACAAAGTGAATACTTTCACAAGAAACCAAAAGGCGGCTGATACCCATATGATTCAATGAAGTATGGAGACCGAAGAACTGGCACGGAAGCTGATTGGAATTCCCAAACATCCCGCTGTTTGTCGCATTACATTATGAATATTACAATTTGCACTTGCTAATGTAAAGTTCCCAGTTTCCCAAACATCAGAGAACGACTCAGCCACTCCACTTCCTTACCAAAATTCGCAATTTCATTCCCCTTAGAGTTTTGAGTTATCGATGAAATTTTTTGGCGGTTGTTGGAATATGCATTGGATGTTGGAAAATGCCTCATAGAAGAAAAGAAAAAGATCCCCTGGAAGATTCCCCGACCAATGATTTTAACCGAAGTAAGCCCCCAGGCCTAATTGAACATCCCATTATCAAAACGTGCAAAACTTCATTTTACTGTACATAAGAAAAACTCATTCTTCCTTCTATCATGAAATACCTCATATATTTTATTTTGTAGGATTTGGAGGTCTCCCCCGACCTTGAATTTTCAATCATGCTGATTATTGTTGGGAAGCGTAATTTGTTTGCTGTACCTTCCACATCTGGAAATCCGTGCAACCTCGGCGTTTGTTACTTCTGCATAAGCCTGAGGAAGATCCAAGCGAACATTTTCGTAATTTGGAACGTTAGTTTGATGCAACATGTATTCGTTTTACTTCACGTCGGTTAAAAATTTGGGGTAGAAAGAGTTCCCCGACTAGAATACATGTGCTACTGCATAACAATTCTACATGTCGTATGATAGATACAAAAAGCAACAACAAGAACAAACCTATCAAAAACTTTACGTATACTACAGCTAGGTATCTAATACTCACTTACTTTGACTTGTCCCAGAATTAGCATTTATACACATCAATAAAGGATGAATATCCTTACAATGCAAGTCATGACACCGCTTTACTTGAACCATCGTTCTGGACGTTTTTTCTTTCGTCAAATGTACCGTTTCAATACAAAAGCGTGAGCTATGTATAACCACAGCGGTTGTTGTTTTATTGTAGGAATCCTTCTACCAAGTTAATACTCTCAAGTACATATACATATATAACCCAGTGGACTTCTAATAATATGTCTCATCATCGATGACCACCAGACCGAAATTCAGCCATTCAATATCATTTCCTCAAACCTATCTCACCCGTTCACTCTCTACGATTTCATCCAAACCACCTTTGCCCACGTCCACCTTCCTTACAACATCTCTCTCACAACTCACACACCCCATCAGCTCATCACACTCACCAACTCCCCCACGCATCTCACGCACCTCGCGCATCTCGCCAGCCTATCACACTCACCAACTCCCTCATGTCCTCCCTACCCTTCGAATTCCTCACTACCTTCTTCTCCCTCCTCATATCCAGCCACCGCAGCATCCATCGCTTCTACCCCCATCTCCTCGCAAGTTCCTCTTTTCTCTCCCATCTCTCATCCAAACACCCACTAACCTCTCCCCAGCCCCAATCACTCCTCCTCACATCGAACTTCCTCACTTGTCCCCATCACACCTTCATATCGAATCTCATCAACGCAAGCATACTCCTACTTCCTATCATTCTACTTTTCCGGCTTTACAAACGAGGCTTTCATGAGAAACTTCATGATTTCATCATCCCTTTTGCTTTTTGTATCGTGTGGGGCATGTTTATTTTTGAGGGAAAGGAAGAATTGGTGAAGACTGATGTTGTGGTGTTTACGATTTTTCCTTGGTTGGTGTTTTTAGGGTTGTTGGTGAGTTGTATTCGCGGATGATAGATCTAGGGATGGAATTAATTTGCATTCTCATTGAACTACCAAACCAAACATAATAAGCACGTAGAGGAAGTTCCTCCTCTTGTCCTATCCACCCCCGACAACCGCTCACAGAGATATTGATTTTGAGGGAAAGGAACAAATGAATACTGTAGTATTCACCTTATTTCCCTAACTAGGTAATATACTTGGAGATATCAAGAAATAAGATATGTCAAGAGAGGACTCGACTTACGACTCAGGAATACCAAAGGAAAGAAAAAGGGACACTATTGACTATCAAACCATCCATTATATAGGTTTATTCATCCAAAGCCATCTCTACAAGTCATAACCTCACTCCTCAAGAACTCCCTCCACTCCAATACCCCCTCTAACCATCCACTTCTCCCATCTCTCCCATCTCTCCCATCTCTCCCATCTCTCCCATCTCTCCCATCTCTCCCATCTCTCCCATCTCTC